>JABUQX010005766.1:5000-10000 GCA_015478945.1 Trachelipus rathkii
ATGTTAATATTAGTAGTGAAACTATGGAGTGGAATATGAGGTGTAAAGATCAAAGGTGTGAAATCTATTCAGATGGATAATCTTAGGGGCGTGTTAGATGTGTGAAGAGCTGATAAAACAAGGAATTAATTTGTTTGGGTGTTTTATGGTGTGAACAAATGGTCAAATGAGAGAATAAATACGAGTGTATTATGATGGTTTGTTCATATGGAAAGGATGGATGATAGTGGGTTGGTTAAGTGGATGTATTGTGGTGAGCGTGCTGGGAATACACCGGCTGGGAGACCGAAGAAAAATGGGATTAAATCAGTAAAGGAGTGTCTGAATTAAAGAATGTGAATTTGCAGATGCCCGAAGAATTAAAGGAGTAAATTGCGGGACCCCTCTTCCTGTCCTCTCAAACTTTCTTCAGATTCGCCACACAAAACAAAATCATCTGCGTACAATAAGTAGAGTACCCTCCACTTTCTTGCATTCTCCATCAGATTAACACCTTACCCTGCCACCCCTACTTCTAATTCTATAATCACGCCATCCATATACAAATAAATTAAATAGACATGAAGATATAACACATTCAGGCTTCATTCAACTATTAATATTAAACCCTTCATTTCCCGCTCCATTTATTCTTACACACACTTCACTATCGACGTACATACTTTTGATTCCATTGAAAAGTGTACCATCAATACCATATATTAGTAACACTTGTTACAGAGCTTCCCTATTATTCCTGTCGTACGCCTGTTGCAAGCCCACAAAATCTAAATACAATTTATTCTTCTCATCCCTCATTTTCTCAATCACTACTTTCAATGTGAGAATTTGATCTACACATCCTCTGCCAGTTCTAAATGCTCCTTGTTCTTTGCCAATCAGTCCGTCAGTAACTCAACGTACCCTTTCAACCAAAATATCAGCATATATTTTCCCTACATCGCTCAATAAACTAATTCCTTTATAGGTTCTACAGTTCCTTTTATTGCCCTTACCCTTATAATGCTCTTCTCCAATCCTTATAAAAAGTACCCTCCACAAAAGCCTTGTATTACAACTTGAATATCCAATCAATCACAATCTTCCCTCCATTCTTGATCATTTCACTTGTAATTGTATCTATACCTGCTGATTTACCATTCATCAACTTTCTCACTTTACATATTGCCTCCTCTCTACTAATTACCTCACCACAAACTATCCATTTCTTCTTACACCATTAAACACACACATATTCACTTTACATCTTCATTACTGAAAATGTTACAGATTTTCGAAGTGTTCCCTCCATATACCCCTTACATTTATTTCATCAGTCACAAAGGAACCATTCATATTTTATTCTCCTTACTATCTTTCCTAACCTTTCATACTTCCTTCCAGAAGAGCTTCCAATTCCCTTGTAAATCCCCATTCATCCTCTTTCCAAATTGTTCATTTAACTTTCTTTCCCCCTTAAGTATGAAACTTTTATTCTTTTTTTTTTCTCCTTATATATTTCTATACACTTTTCTTTTGAGACCTCATCATTGGCATTTAGTACGTTAAACCAAGTATCTTTTTACTTTTAACCTCTTACATCAACTCTTCATTCTACCACTCACTATTGACATTTTACTATTAGCACATCCACATACTTCTTTGGTACTACTGACAAGGTTTCGTCCTCTTGCTTCCAGATTTGTTCAGTTTCATCTTGTTCACATTCAATTGATTTTTTTTGCAGGTGCTCTCACATAATTTTTCATATAACCTTCTTCACTTAACATCTTACTCTTATTTATCCCCACTTTCTTCCTTTATCTCTTTATTCTTTATTAATGACCCACTAACTTAAACTTACATTATAAATTTAGAACTGCTATTTAATATATTATATATATATATATATATATATATATATATATATATATATATATATATATATATATATTATATATATATATATATATATATATATTTATATTAATATATATATATATATATATATATATATATATATATATATATTCTCTAACATACTATTATGCTAATATATTTTAGCTTTACTTATAGCTATACCAGCAAAACAAATTATATGTTTAATTAATTAATAAATTATTTAATTAATTATTTAATTAATAATAATAATAATAATAATAATAATAATAATAATATATTAATAATAATAATAATAATAATATAATAATATAATAATAATAATAATAATAATAATAATAATAATAATAATAATAATAATAATAATAATAATAATAGCAGCAAATATAATAATAATTATCATTATTATTATTATCATTATTATTATTATTATTATTATTATTATTAATATTATTATTATTATTATTATTATTATTATTATTATTATTATTATTATTATTATTATTATTATTATTATTATTATTATTATTATTAAAATAGGTGCTTTTTCAACGTCTTGATTGGACTTCATTAGTAAATTAAATTTGTGCCACTCAAAGGAAGCTTATTATTAATATTTAGAGAGCATAAACAAATCCCTAATTAAAAGCGTATATATATAGTATTATATATATATATATATTAATATATATAATATATATATAGTATGTATATATATATATTAATATATATATATACTATACGTATATATATATTTATAGTATATATATAATATATATATAGATATATTATATATATCATATTATATATATATATATATATATTATATATATATATATATATATATATTATATATATCATATATAATATATATAATATATATATATAGAATAAATAGTTCAGTAGAAGAGCATAAGTCGAAAGAGAAAACCCCACACCTTCTTCCTCCTCATACCCTTATTTGAGAGCCTGTCGCAGTCAAAAAATCATCCTACGGCCTAGACGGACCCCCACTGTGGGATTTCGTGAATGTAGTGCTCATCCCCTGGGCCAGGCCTACAATCATGACCTCTCACAAAAGTTTGGCAGGATGTGTAAAAGGAGGGGTATGAAAGTAAATGTAGATAAGAGTAAGGTGATGATAGTGGATAAGAAGAGTCCGTAGTGTGTAATTATGTTGGATGTTTAGCAAATGGAACAAACATCTGAGTCTAAATATTCAGGCTTTATGTTGTAAGAAAAGGTGTTGTAGGAAAGTTGTGAATAGTAGGAAGGTGGCAGATGTGATTAATTCCTTGTCGAATGCAAAGAGACTAAGTTTTGAGTGAGCTAGGGTTCTGCATGAGGATATGTTACCAATGTTAATATTAGTAGTGAAACTATGGAGTGGAATATGAGGTAAAGATCAAAGGTGCAAAATCTGTTCAGATGGATTATCTTAGGAGCGTGTTGGATGTGAGAAGAGCTGATAAAATGAGGAATTATTTTATTTGGGTGTTTTGTGGTGTGAACAAATGTTCAAATGAGAGAATAAATACGAGTGTATTATGATGGTTTGTTCATATGGAAAGGATGGATGATAGTCGGTTGGTTAAGTGGATGAATGGTTGTGAGCTTGCTTGGAATAGACTGGCTGGGAAACCGAAGAAAAATGGGATTAGATCAGTAAAGGAGTGTCTGAATTAAAAGAATGTGAATTTGCAGGTGCCCGATGAAAGGTGAACTATAGGAGTAAATTGCGGGACCCCTCTTCCAGTCCTCTCAAACTTTCTTCAGATTCGCCACACAAAACAAAATCATCTGCGTACGAATAAGTAGAGTACCCTCCACTTAATTCGTATAGAGACATATCCTCCAGTAGATATATTTAAGACGCTAACCACCTTCCCCTGCCACCCCTACCTCTAATTCTATAAGCACCCCATCCATATACAAATAAATTAAATAGAAATGGAGAATAACACATTCATGCTTCATTCAACTATTAATATTAAACCCTTCATTTCCCGCTCCATTTATTCTTACACACGCTTCACTATCGACGTACATACTTTTGATTTCATTGAAAGTGTACCACCAATACCATATATTAGTAACACTTGTCACAGAGCTTTCATATTATTCCTGTCGTACGCCTGTTGCAAGCGCACAAAATCTAAATACAATTTATACTTCTCATTCCTCATTTTATCAATCACTACTTTCAATGGGAGAATTTGATCTACACATCCTCTGCCAGTTCTAAATACACCTTGTTCTTCGCCAATCAGTCCGTCAGTAACTCAACGTACCCTTTCAACCAAAATATCAGCATATATTTTCCCTACATTGCTCAATAAACTAATTCCTTTATAGCTTCTACAGTTCCTTTTATCCCCTTACCCTTATAATACTCTTCTCCAATCATTCGAAACAATACTCTCCACAAAAGACTTGTTACACAGCTTGAATATCCAATCAATCACAATCTCCCCCCAATTCTTGATCATTTCACTAGTAATTGTATCTATACCTGCTGATTTAACATTCATTAACTTTCTCACTCTATATATTGCCTCCTCTCTACTAATTACCTCACCACAAACTACCCATTTCTTCTTACACCACCAAACACACACACATTCACTATTACATCTTCATTACTGCCACTGTTACAGATTTTCGAAGTGTTACCTCCATACACCCTTCACATTTATTTCATTAGTCACAAAGGAACCATTCATATTTGTTATTCTAAAAAGATTCTCCTTGCTATCTTTCTTAATCTTTCGTGCTTCCTTCAAGAAGAGCTTCCAATTCCCTTGTACGTCCCCATTCATCCTCTTTCCAAACTGCTCATTTAACTTTTTTTCCCCTAAGTATGAAACTTTTATTCTTTCTTTTTCCCTCCTTATATATTTCCATACACTTTTATTTTGATGCCTCATCATTGGCATTAGGCCGTTAAACCATGCCTCTTTTTTACTTTTAACCTCTTGCATCAACACTTCATTCCACCATTCATTATTGACATTTTACTATTAGCACATCCGCATACTTCTTTGGTACTACTGACAAGGTTTCGTCCTCTTGCTTCCAGATTTGTTCAGATTCATCTTGTTCACATTCAATTGATTTATTTG
>JABUQX010005766.1:35000-40000 GCA_015478945.1 Trachelipus rathkii
CTTCAGAGTGCTGAGAACTCTTGTATATCGACGTCAGGGGGTATTGACCATGGGGTTTACAGGACTGGATTGGCATTCGGTCATTAAGCTCAATCAGTTTTTTTTGGTCAAATGAGGGTGGGGATCAGGCAGCCCCAGATAGCACTGTTCTCCCCTTGGACTTTGATTCTGTGCAACGGCGACTGTGCATGACTGAATAATTGAAAAGGAATATTCTTTTAACTAGTTTTAAATGAAAGGCATTACTCTGGCAATTAGCTACACAATAAAAAAGATACTAATAATTGAAATACGTCTCGCTAATATTTTTTTTTACCCTATACGCATATTCTGACATAATCTATATATAGTATATATTTATATATATCTAATATTATATATATAATATATATATATATATATATATATTATATATAATTATATAATATATATATATATATATATTATATATATATATATATATATTATATATATATATATTATATAATATATATATTATATATATTTAATATAATATATTATATATATCTTATATATCAGTGGCGACTCGTGGTAGAAATGGATGGGTGCGATTTCAACCACTATATATATATATACTTAATATATATATTATATATATACTATATATTATATAATTATGTATAATATTATATATATATATATATATAATATACTATAATCGCAGTTTTTTACTCGAAAGGTTAGCCACCTCTGGCAATTATTCTACTTCGTACGGTAATACAATTACATTAAAAAAGTTACTTTCGAATGATTTAAAATAAAATATGAAAATTATATTGTAACTTTATATTAAATTGTTAAATTTTTGAAATTTGTATCTGAAGTCCATTCTTGTCTTTTTTGACTTGCATATAAGTCAATCAAAGATGTCAAAAAACAATTGAGGACAATATACCTTTCAGTTGCAAGCAACGGAGGACATTCAGTCTATCTTGTCCCATTTTATTCCGAATAACGGTTTTTATTTTTTTTAATCTAGAAAAGCATCTTTCAGCTTCAATAGATGACATTGGAGTAGTTATTAAAATTTTTAGCAACTTTAAAAGTCAGATCTGTTCCTTTTTCCATAATGTATTTAGAATCAAAAGCTCCTTTCCGAGAATAGAAATCTTCTTAACAATATATAACTTCAAGTTCAGATTTGAGTCTCAAGATGTTAAAAAATGGATAAACAGTTTATCTTTTTAAATGCAACTCAATACTCAGTAGCTTTTTTAATTCATAGTAATTGGAAGCATTTAACGATCTTCTCTTCACCTCACAAACATCATACGTTCCTCATACGTTTCCTCAATTATGGTGGTCATACTGCTTCTAATCATAACTAATTGTGTAGTTCACTCACAGCTTGTTTTATGAGAATAACGTCTGGATTTTTTGATTGAATTTTATTATAGAAATCAATCTACGATGTGCATTATATGGGCGAAAAACGGTTGCACCAAATACCAAAAGTAGGATCAGTTTTAATAGTCTTTGGCAAACCTCCCTGCTCTCGTGGTTCTCCTGTTTGCTTCCGTTTCGAATATTTTTTCAAAGCACTCTAAACAATGGATCTCTATGTTCAAAAGCCCATGTTTACAGTTGGATGGTTAAAATCCAATTTTGTTTTAAAACAGTCTCCAAATAATTTTCATCTAATACATTGACATCTTCTGAGGAGATTGTGAAATAAAAGGTTGAAATAACGTGAGAATTCAAAATTATTTCAAGTACTACAATACCTAACTTTTAAACAATCTGTTGAAAATAAATAAAATAATAATAATAATAATAATAATTAATAATAATAATAATATAATAATCATAATAAAATCTAATAATAATAATACAAAGTATTTGAATTCCTTTTAAAAGTCTTGAAAATACTTTTAATTTTGTTTACATTTGTGTGATAATTAATATAATATTTTCTATAATAATATAAAAATAATAATAATAAATGAATTAACTAAACAAATAAATAATAAATAATAAAATAAATACATAATAATAATAATAATAATAATAAATAATTAATATTCAATAATAATAATATTAAATCAATAATATGAAACTAAAATCATTTTTCTACTTTAGAATTATTTAATAATAATAATAATAATAATAATAATAATAATAATAATAATAATAATAATAATAATAATAATAATAATAATAATAATAATAATAATAATAATTATAATATAATAATTATAATTAATAATAATAACTGTACGACAATTTAAAAGGCGAACACGCTAGTCGATCCAAACTAGTATATTTTATTGTATCACTGCCAGAAGTATGATTTTTACATGACTATAGGAGTAAGATTGGAGCGAAAACGATTTCGTTCGCTCTCACGCTTCTATTATAAATAGAAATTCAAAATAACTACATACAACTGATACGAGAATGTTTATTCGATTTCTTATTATTAGATGAAACCATCGTACGTTTCTGCCTTATTACAAAACAGTTTTAAAATTTGCATTCAATTATTTATCATTAATTGAAAACATGGTGTTTTAATTAAGTGTTTTAATTAATTAATAAGCGCTCGCTCAATCGCTCCTATACACGAGTCGCCCTGCATATATAATATATATATATATATATATATATATATATATATATATATATATATATATAATCAATATAATATATATATATATATATATATATATAATTATATATTATATTTATATATATATAACAAAAGATCGCGGAACCCATTAGATAAGAAGATTTTATCGGAATTAGCAGATAAACGCCGAACGTATCGCGATAAATTATCGGCCATATAGTTATCGTAAGTTTTGGAACAAAAATTCATCGCGATACCGTTATCGGTAAAACTATTTTATCCGGATACAGATAACCCGAAACCGTTATCGCGATAATTATCGCGATAATTTATCGCGATAACGCCCCCCTATGTATATATATATATATATATATATAATTATATATATATTATATTATAGTATATATATATATATATAAATATTATATATATATATATATACTATATATATATATATATTTATCATATATATATTATATATATATTATTATATATATAAATATATATATATTTATTATATATATAATATATATATATATATATATATATATATATATATTCTATATATATACATATATATCTATAATATATATATATATATATATATATATTATATCTATATCTATAATATATATATAAAATATAATTATATATAATATATATTTTGAGTGTAAGGCATATCCGCAATCCACATTCATTTTCACTATTCGCATAAAACCGCATCTAATTTTTTTGAAGATAGCGGATAGTACTCATCTATGAATTATGAGAACGTGTTTTTTTAACCTTTTTGTATATATATATATATATATATATACTATATATATAGAATCTATATATAATATAATATATAGTATATTATATAGTTACTGTATTAATATATCAGTGGCGGGTTTAGGGGTACGGCGAGTAGTGCAGAGGTATGGTCGAGACGCCTACTTGCCGCTTAGTGTAGGTCCAAAGAAATATTGTAAGAAGCTGTGTGCGTGGCGATAGTGTGTATAGTATACATATGATTGTAGTTGTTATGTATATGTTGTATTAATAGGGTTTTAGTGTATATAGTATATATGATATATATATATATATATTACTATATATGTTAGACTATAATATTATATATACTATATAGTGTAATATATATTATAATGGATTTTCGTTCGAAGGCTAGGGCTTTACAGAATGCCATCATCAATTTTCTAACTCGAATTCGCTTTTGTTTATATAAGTAGACGATGTGAGTCTTGGCTAATTTTTACTTTCTGTCATGAGTCGAAACAATAGTCTCACGTATTCTCAGTAAGCCTAAGGCCCAACTTGTGAGGGATCATCTTTATATTATATACTGCAGTAGCCAGTCTCATTATTTTTTTACGAGTAGTATATATGAATAATCTCCGCTATTATTAAAGTCTGCATGTCCAGTGTCAGTCAAGATCTTTACATAAAGTAAGTAGTCTAATGGATTCTTTTAAGAGATTATATAAGTATACATTATTAATATAAATAATTACTATTAATAATCTTATGCTAACTTTGATCATGCTCTTTTTTATACTAAGAGCAGACCTTAATTTAAGATCTCTCATCATAATTCCTTTTAAAAATCATATAACGTACACAGAGTTCTGAGATATAAAAGCGCTTGGAGGTCCAAGACTTTGCTTTCCTCGGACTCCTTACTTATGGTAAGCGTATGGCCTAGCTGCAGACGACCATTTATAGCCTATACCATGTGAGTATAAGTTATTTCAATTTAAGGGAAATAGGAATGTTTTTGTGTGAAGTATCTCATCGTAAGAGTTTATTAATAATATTGCCAGTTTTAGATTAAGTTCTATTATACTTTAAATATTTATGTACTGAATGATTGTGTAGTGATGTTTAATAGAATTCGCTAGCATTGTTTTAATAAAGCAAGACTCTACAGAGACTGGGGATAGATGGGACACTTCGGTATTGATTTAACGTTATATCATTTAAAAGATAAGATTAAATTACTTATTTATAAATAGTATTAGATGATTAAATATTAGTAATATCACTCTTCCTAAGAGGAGAATTGTCATTTCATATATGTACTTATTATTATATAATATTAGTTGATAGTATTATTATGTATTAATGTATTCTATTATTCATTATAATATTTTATAGTATATTAGTTTAAGACTTCATCTAATATATAATTAATTATTGATTTTGTAATTAGATACTATTCTTTTATATATGATTATGATATTATGTATGCTTTAATGAACTCTTACTATATATATATATAAATGTAGTTTACATTCTAAAGTTATTAGATTAGATTTATATAAGTAATTGATTCCATCTAAGCACGTAGACTTTAAAGAGCATAGATCTTATTATTAATGATTATGATTCATCGCGTGGTCAGGTAAGA
>JABUQX010005766.1:50000-56557 GCA_015478945.1 Trachelipus rathkii
TAACTTTGTTAACATAATTTACCTCACATGCCCCTCATAAAAATCATAACTTTTAAAATATAAGTATATATACCTATATAAGTAAAAAGTAAATATACAAGTTTAATTCTTATACTATAAGTGAAATGAAAGCGGAATTAAAAATTAACTTTAGATTAAATATTATATTTACTAAGAATTATAGGTATATAGTAAAATAGTTAAGTATAACTTATAGAGATATTAATTTTCTGAGAAATTTAATAATTAAGTACGTTAGACCATGTTATTTTTGAAATAAAGAATAACTTAGATATATTTTTATATATATATTTTATTTTAGTATTTAAATAAAAGTAAAAACCTAAGATATAATTCATTATTTTGAATAACTTTATCAGACTTGAAGATTGATTTTAGGAATGCATTCAAACTTTAAATTTCATATATTTGTAAAAAATTTATTTCACCATATCTCACACCTATTTTTTTCAAATTACTTTATGTATAAAATTATATTTCATATGAAACTTAGTAAAAATTATATAATACTCTGGAATTAAAGGAATTCTTTCCACACGAAATACATTTTTATCTATAGATTAAATAATTTTTTCTTAAGAGAGAAGATTCTCAGAAGAAAGCTAAGTTGTTTGAAATGAGAATAAGTTAAGCTTAAGAAAATTTATTATCAGAATATAATGACATAATATATTTTTTACTGGACATTAGTAGAAGGCAGGAAGGTTTCTAATTATTATAGTGAGACAGAGAGGAAGTAAGGAAATAAGGTTGTTAGAGAGAGGAGTTAGAGTTGAGGATTTATGACGGAATAGGGGGACGAAAAATTAAGTAAATTGATTGAGAAAGAGTGTTGATGGTGTCGTGGGGAAAGATTCGAAATTATGAAAAGCATAAATTTTTCCCTGTTGAAGCTGATATAATTAGGAGTTAGATTACTTATTAGGCTTATAGATACAATATTATTTTTGGTAACATGACTTGGGTTTTTTTTCGTCTGTTGCGCGAGAAAGTAGGGGAGCAGTTCAGAACACCACTCACGTCTTGCAACACCGTAAAAAAAAGTATATTGAACTATAACCAACACTTTATCGCAAGGCTTAGAAAAATTTTCGTCAATAATATCTAAACGCACACTATCATATCAAAAAACACAGTTTTTTAGACTTTTAAAACAATGTTTACATTGTATTAGTAAACTTTTAAAAGCGAACAAACGCGATTTCAGAATTAATTTTAATAAAGAAAATTTTAAATACCATTTTTATTTATTTAAACAAATTTATTAATAATATTATGTTAAAATAAATTCCCGTCACCACCGCAAAACAATATTGTGTGATTCATGGTGAGCCGGAATGGTCAATGCATGTGATCTATGCACTCAGTCTCTGAGCTGTGTATGCTGTATTTCCCACCATATCACTCCCATCGTAAGCACTATGCATCTGAGTCGGATAATTACGTGTAGCATCTATAGCAGAAAGCGGAGTTAGTGAGTAGTGTGTGTGTGAAGGATGATAGAGAGTAGAAGAGATATCTGTGGTATATATCTCCTGTCACTAGAAGTGACATCGTCTGATTATGGGGAAGTACTTACTAGGATTCATGGAGAAAAATGGATACACAAAGGTAGGCGTCAGCACAGCTGTGTCTATATGGCCCACTCATACATATATATATATATTATAAACTTGGGAAAGTAATATAAAGTATGCAGTTTGTTAATAAATATTTTTGAGAGTCTGTAAAAATTATATAAACTTTTGTATTTTTTATTATATGATCAATGTTTACCTAAATTAATTGTTTTAACCCAAGGGAAAAGGAGTTATGGGTCGGCAAACTCAATATTACTCCACTCAAATGATATGTTCATAGCTTCCTTAATCTATTCAAATAATTAGAGAGCCATAAGACAAATTTTTCGAAATACACTTAATTTAATGACTGGAATTAGAGGAAGATGAGATAATGGAAAATATATGAACTACTGAGTAATTAAATATAAAATAATATTCATATAATAAGATTAATTGAAATGGAATTATTGATCTTATAATAAAGGGGATGGTCAGAAATCTGAGATTTGTTATTAACCATCAAGTATAACTCCAGAGGAGGACACTCACGATATTCACCTATTATAAGCTCTGCCGTGTCTCGTTACCAGCACAGTGGACTAACATTGATATTTACTTGTTAATAATATAAAATATATCGCACATAAATTTACTATAGATTGATTATAATAATTCCACATCATTATAATAATATTAATAAAAGAAAATAAATTATATTTAGATAATATATATTGTATTAAATTGTAAGTTATGTATTATATAATTAATTAATGAAAAATATCGAAATAGCAAAGCATATAGTAGGTAGAAAGAAAATTGCCTGGTCTTAATAACAAACATATATTAGTATAAGTATAAGCGTTATATTATACATGATATATATAATTATATGCATATATATATATGATATAGTTTCAATTTATATAGAATATATATTAATACTCGTAAGGAAAAATATTTTAATCCCTAAAGCTTACTATTTGACTTATATGCGTGTTATGCAAACGTACAAGGCATAACTATTAGTAGCGTCGTAAAAAGCGCCATCTTAATTCGAATGAGGTAATTTTTACATCTATCTAATCCGTTATCTGTGGTCTCCTTTGCTATTATCCAACATTTATGTATTGTAGTATGGAGGTTCTCTATGCTCACTGGAAAACTCGATATACTACTTGTCTTTTTGTGCTCTTCGCAGTGTCGAGAAATTGCCTATGTTTGGGAAGCAATCGGGAAGGCATCTCTCAATACTCGAAGTGCGAATGTATCGACTCTTGAGCGCTATCGGAACAATGCAGATTAGGCGCTTGAATACTCCCTAAATTTATATTATTCACCAGGGATGGCAATTTTATCTAAGAAATTTTATAATTTCTTTATTATTATTTATTATTATTTATTGTATAATTTTGTACCTTTGTATTTTATGAATTATATTAAATAAATATATTTATTAATTATTATTATATTATGTATTTATTAATTATATTGATTATTATATTATTTAATTATTTTATATCATTATTATTATTATTTGAATTATTATTATTCCATTATTATTATTATTATTATTATATTATTATTATTATTATTATTAATTATTATTATTTTATTATTATTATTCTATTATGTATCTGATTATTATTATATTATTTGTAAATTTTATCAATGTAGATAATTATATTATTTAATATATTATTAATTATCTTATATATTTATTATATGATTATTATTTATATTAGTATATTTAATTATTGTATTATTATATTATTTATAAATATATTTTAATTATTATTAATAAGATAAATTTAAAAAGATTTTCTCCTTGAATTTTTGTAACTTTTTTGTATTATATTTGTTTAAAATTTGTGAAACTTTATCTTGTATTTAAAATATCTGGGTATATAAATACTATTTTATAAATACTCTACCCTTCTGCTCTCTACTCATCTCTGCTCTCTTCTATTCTATTCTCTCTCGTCATCATCTACCTCTCTCTCATCTCGTCTCTTCTCTCGTCTTTACTTTGTATCTATCTCTCTAGTTCTGAAATCTTAAAATCTAACAGGAAACGCGCATGCAATCAGTCATCTCTTTTATTTAAAATGTCAATACGAGTCTGGGCAATCAATCTCTCTTGCACACATTTTTGAACGACTACTCAATATCGTTATACTTAAACCTATCAACTGTTTCTCTTTGTGCCGCATTTCACACTGTAATATGACACTCTTCATTCGACTAACCAACGATCTATATAGCTAAATGTCTGTCAACAAAATGGGGTGATTTTAACACCTTGAAACTTTTTAAATTTTTTTTTAAATATAAACATGGAAAAATATTTAAATATATTGAAATGGATATTAATTTTTTTTTTTTTTTTTTAATTTGTTTTTTTTTTAAAATAGTCAACTTTTAAAAAAACTTTTTAATAATTATTTCATTGCTTAATATTTGCATTTTAACATCATGAAAAACCTAGCTTTAATAAAATTTACGACATAACTAAAGTTTTTGAAAACTTCTTGAGATTGCATTTTTAAATTTAATATTAAACTTCGGAAATGAAAAGAAAGAAATGAATATATATATTGATTTAACTTCAATAAATAAATACGGATACCAAATAGAACTATATGATTGATATAGTAATATAGTAATACACGAATTACCTACAGGACATTTAGAACTAAATAAAAGATATACTGAATAAAGTTCCGTCATTATCACATTTTCTTCAGAAAGTAGTCAAAAGCCAGGGAATACGCTAGGAGCGTGATAGCGTATTGTTTTATTGTCATTATAGAGGCTCTCTGCATGCAGTTTTAGGCCTAAAATCCTGCTATAAAAATGAAAATATCTATCCTGATGGGATACTACCCTATGGACTAAATATTTTTAGCTTGTACTTTAGCATGACCATTGACAACCCTTCAATAAGACATCCCGTCGCATTACATTCTTAATAAATGTCCTTATGTTATTGACAGTTAATAATTAGAATCGGTCTAAATATGTCTAGACTTTCTTTAGCGCACCGGAATGTTGAAATTCAATCTTGATATATATATATATATATATATATAATATATATATATTATATATATAATATATATATGATATATTATATAGTATATATGATATAGTATAGTAGTATATGAATATATATATGAAAGTGTTTTTCTTTGAAACTGGTGATAAAGGCTTTTGTTAATATATAATTCAAGTAATTATTATTATTATCGTGTCTGAATTGTATAAAATTATTTTGATGAGGTTGTAATTTACCCATTCGAGGAACTTATTTGCAATTTCTTTTACGTTTCCTTATGAATTATTCATTCTTTTGTTTGAACTTCAGATATTCTGTTAGTGCGTTTTCTAAAATACTGGGTAGATAAAAACGTTATGTGTTTGGCACAGGGTGGTCTCAAAGGGTTATTTATAATGTAAAATGGTGAATAAAAAAAGTTTCGTACATCAGTTATTCATTTCTGTTTAAGCTTGGGATAGTTTCGTTTTGTATCTATTAAATACAGGGTAGATAGAAAAGTTTGTTTCGGTACAGGGTGGTCAAAGGGTTATTATAGCTTATACAGTTACACTGTGAATATAAAAGTTGTTTAATTTTAAATTGAGCTTGATATTATATATATATATATATATATATATATATATATATATTATATTATATACTTTATATATATATAATATAATATATATACTATATATTATATATATTGATATATATATATATTATTTTGAAGTGTATAAGAAGGATCTATAAATACAGAGTGATCCACAAGTCACAGGATCAAAAAAGTTATGAAATACGAGGTTATAAATTAGTCACTTAAACAAATGATGATCCTATAGCACGATATTACAAAAACAGGGTGGTATGGTCCAAAAATTTCAAATTGTAATAAAGTGATTGCTGAGTTCTGTTATTACTATGTTATCAAGAAATAATTAAATAAATTATAATACTTAAATAAAAAATAACTAAAAAGTATTAAATCAACCAAGTACAGGGTATATAAAAAGTAATTGGCTACAGAGGGACATAAAAGTCACAATATTAGAGTGATAATGCATGCACGCTTGCTGTGGTTCCGCTGTTGACTGCTTGAAAAGCATAAGACGCCCTACTCCTTATCTTCTCTCATCTGCTCGATTACTCTCTCTCTCGTTGCTCTCATTCTCTCTCTCTCTCTCTCTCCTCTTTCGCTCTCTCCTCTTCTTCTTATCTCTCTCACGTCTCTCGTCTTTCATTTAATAAGGATTTAACAAATCATAATTTTTAACAGATACCAAGAATATTATATCAAATTAAGAAAAAATCACTAATAAAAGCCAATTGAAAATATATATATATATATATATTATATAATATATATATTATTATGAATATATATATTATATTTATATATATATATATGATATATATATTATTATTATATTATATATATATATATATATATATATATTATATATATAAATAAAAATATTACATATATATATATACTATATATATATATATATATATAATTATATATATATATATATATTTATATATATATATATATATATATAAATGTATGATAATATTATTTGTTTTTTTCTTTTGTGGTTTTTTTGGAAAAAGGCACTAATTCCCGGGCTCTCGTGCGGCTTTTTTGTTTTTCGTTTTTGTTTTTGTGCTTTTGTGTTTTTGTGCTTTTGCGCTTCAAAGCATTATTCTTTTTCATTATTTTTTTTTCAAGATTTAAATATTGATCATTGAAATATTTTTTTCCAAGATTGTTGCAAGATTTCAATAAAAGTTTGGGCGGCCAGAAGCTAGGTCTTTGGGTTGGGTGGGCGCAATGCAATCATAAAAAAAATTCGAGCGAAAAAAAAAAGTTTTAATTCCTAAGTAACTTTTTTATTTTTTTTTGGCGTCAAAATTTTCGCTGAAATGAAGGTAAC
>JABUQX010005767.1:0-2500 GCA_015478945.1 Trachelipus rathkii
CCATGATTGGGGGTGCGTTACTAAAAACTAATTGGGAACCACTGGTCTAAGGTACTGGGAACCACTGGTCTAAGGTACTGAATTAGCAAGACATATCGTCTTGGCTTCGTTGTCTTTCCCAACAGATTCGTTGTTATTATTATTTTAATCACCAGTGAAAGACCTCTCTACTATGCAGGGGCGGAGGGGCTGAAAATGGACAGGAAAGTCTAATTAGTACTGTGTAGAGACTAACTACTAGGAAATTGCTTACTATGACTGAGAATGAGGTAGCTATTCTTTTTCTGTCTAGGGAGGGGGGGTTGTTTAATGCCTTCCAAAGCAGAATTACATAATACATTCTATTATTTCAATGTACAATAAAATATTAAAATACGTCGTCTTCCTCGCCAATTGTTTTTTAAGTGGCTTCCAATTTGCTCAGAGTCTCATAGATGCAGCAGTAACCAGTCATCCACCAAACGACTAAAGACTACCAGATTTATTTTGTACTTTTAATACAAATTACAATATATATACTATAGTAGTATATACTATATATTATACTATATATATCATATCACTATATTATATATATATATATATATACTATATATATATATATATATTATATATATATACTGATATAGTAGTATATATATATCATATATATTATATAATAGAGAAGAGAGAGAGAAGAGAGAGAGAGAACGCCAAAGTGAAAATTCAGAAACTATCGTCAGATAAGTAGAGAATCAAACATCAAGGGCAGAGTAGAGGAGAGAGAGAGAGAGGAGAGAGAGAGAGAGAAGAGAGAGAGAGAGAGAGAGAGGAGAGAGGAGAGAGTAAATGAGAATGAGAGAGAGAGAGAGAGACGGAGAGAGAGAGAGAGAGAGAGAGGAGGGATGAGAGAGCAGAGAGATGAGAGAGACGAGAGAGAGAGGAGAGAGACGAGACGTATGATGGAGAGAGCAAGGAGAGAGCATGACGATGGAAGAGAGGAGAGAGCATGAGGTACGAGAGAGAGAGAGAGAGAGAGAGAGAGAGAGAGAGAGAGAGAGAGATGAGAGAGAGAGAGACGTAGAGTGAGAGAAGAGAGAGGAGAGAGGAGAGAGAGGAGAGAGAGGAGAGGATGAGAGGAGACGAGAGAGGCAGAGGAGAGAGAGAAGACGCAGATGAGAGGATGAGAGGCGAGGAGTAAGAGAGACGAGGAGATGAGAGTAGAGAGAGAGAGAGAGAGAGAGAGAGAGAGAGAGAGAGAGAGAGAGAGAGAGAGAGAGAGAGAGAGAGAGAGAGAGAGAGAGAGAGAGAGAGAGAGAGAGAGAGAGAGAGCTATTCTTAACTGTTGTTCTGGCAATAACAAAGACAAAGTATCTCAAACAAATAACTCGTGTACTTCCTATGGACGAGAATAACTCAAATCGAAGCTACACAGGATAATAACTGGTACCAGTGATATTCAAAATGTATTTAAGTATACAATGATTATACAAACATTCAAATCTTTAATATGAAGGGATTTCGTAAAATAAAACGTCAACAGTTTTCCAAACATTTGCACTCGTGAAGTTCATTTGCTTTGCGCCTTTACTTAACCATCTCGGAGCATTAACTATTATTGGAAGTAACTATAATGTTTTAAAGGTAAAATAATCCTCAAAATAACCACCTTGCATATTATGGAGGCGAAATTGTGATTGACAGAATATGAAAGTTGTGTAACAAAGTGTTTAAGGAGGGCATAGTTTCGAAGGATTGGAGGAGAGCAATAACAGTACTCTTATATAAAGGTAAGGTAAATAAGAGAAACTGTAGGATCTATTGGGGAATTGGTTTATTGAGTGTTGTAGGGAAGATATATGATGGTATTTTGGTTAAAAGTGCGTAGAGTGACTGAGGGACTGATTGGCGAAGAGCAAGGTGCATTTAGAAATGGCAGAGGGTGTAGATAAAATTTTCACTTTGGAACAAATAGAGAAAATGAGAGAGCAATAATTGTATTTAGGTTTTATAGACTTGCAACAGGCGTATGATGATTCATATGGAAGCTCTGTGGTAGGTGTTAGTGATATATGGTGTTGGTGGTAGGCTTCTGAATTTAATAAAAAGTTTGAATAACGATAGTGAAGCGTGTGTAAGAATAAATAAAGTTGAAAATTAATAGTTTAATATTAATAGAATATTGATGCAGGTATGTGTTATGTTTCCTTGGCCATTTAATTTGTATATGTATGTGGTGATGAAAGAATTAGAGGTAGGGGAAGGTGTTAGACTGATGGACAGTGGAAGAATGCCCTACTTATTAACAGTCTGTGTAAAAGGAGAGGTTTGAAAGTAAAGTGATGATAGTGAGTGAGGAGAGTCAGCGATGTGAAATCATGTTGAATTTAGCAATTGGAAAAGTTATCGGAGTTTAAATATTTAGGGTATATGTTAAATGAAAAGGAACGGATGATGCAGAGTGTGGTAGGAATGTTGTGAATAGTAGGAAGGTAGCTGGTGCAATTAAATCCTTGGTGGA
>JABUQX010005767.1:15000-35000 GCA_015478945.1 Trachelipus rathkii
CAATTTCACGACCCGCCCATCACTGTCTTATCATATATATAGTATATATTTATATATATATAATATATATAATATATATATATATAATTATTAATAATATAGTATATATATATATATATATATATATATTTATATATATATATATAATATATATATATATATATATATCAGGTATTTTTGAATATCGAATGGTTTTCGATTTTTTAAAAATATCGATACATGAGTATTTTGACATCGTGTATCCTTGCCAAATTACGAGCACGCTCACAGACTCACGCCTTGCTTCCTCTCTCTTGCACTTAAATCGATTATGCTCGGTAGCTCCCCTAGTTAAAGACTTAAGTATATTAAAGTATTTGTTTCTAAGCGCAATTTAATGAACAAACTTTAAATTGTAGGATATATTATTGTTTTTAAAAATATTGAGAGAAAAAGAAGTTTAATAAAAATAAATCTGAATATATTAAATTTTTATTCTGATTTAAAAACAGGTACTTTCTACCAGATTTGTTTCTTATTAGCCCCATATCGTCAATTTTGTAAACAAATGAGTTTCATTTCCTATATTATTATAATATATATTATATTATATATATAATAAATATAATATATATATATATTATATACTATAATTATATAAATATATTATATATATATATATAATATATATATATATAATATATAATATAGCCAAAATAATTTTACGACTCCGTCAGTTTTCTTTTTTTTTGTTTTTTTTTTAACATATTGCTAGTATTTGATACTAAAAATGATTTCAGTGGTAACGAACATGATTCAGAAATTTGAAACCAATCCACATCATTCTTGGAGTGTCACATTATATCACTAAATTTAAAAAAATAATAATTATATAAAAAAAAGTACGACACTTACAGAAAAACCAATTTCATATGGAATTAGCGTGTAAAGCTTATTACAAAAATTGTAAAAAGAAAATTAAAAAAACATTAGGGGGCTCGAGCCGGAACACAAGGGGGACGTTTTCCATACCCCGAAGGGGAGGGCGGAGGAACCCCCGCGACACCCAAATACCAAAAGCGGGGGTTCCGAGACCCTCCCGGAGGGGGAAAATAATCCTACCCTGTCGTTCCCCGAAGGCCGAGAAGACCCACTCCTCATCTTGCGGTTACCTTGGGTATTCCTTGAGTTAAAAAAAAAAAAAAAATTAAAACTGACGGAGTTCGTAAACTAAAGTCCTATATTTGAATCATTGTTTTTCACCCTTAAATTGACTTTTATGATCATATACTAGAATATAAAAACAAAAAAAAACAAAGCATTGTTCATTCC
Source organism: Trachelipus rathkii (assembly GCA_015478945.1). Taxonomy (NCBI): domain Eukaryota; kingdom Metazoa; phylum Arthropoda; class Malacostraca; order Isopoda; family Trachelipodidae; genus Trachelipus; species Trachelipus rathkii. Next base: position 16,312 of record JABUQX010005767.1, read on the forward strand.
TTTCCCTTTGGTGAATTACACGGTTTTTTCAAATTTAATCATTCAATTATATATATATATATATATAATATATTATATATATAATATATATATATATATATATATAATATATATATATATATATATAATAAATATATAATTATATATATAATATATATATATATATATATATATACAAAAGTGCATTAAACGCATTAACTCCTTAATTTTTTCGTTAACTTTTAACGTTTCTTTCGTTCATTTCGAAAAGAAGTAAAGACTATTAACGAGTTACATTTGTGAATTAACGGGTTAAACGACGTAAATTTTCCCCATAACATGCAGTTAACCGTCGGTTAGCCTTAATTTAACGATGGTTCTATCTGAAAGATATTCGTTATCAGATTCTTAAATTTGGATATGATGTTCCGATTTCGATAGACAGGGGGGTCATATAACGTGTTTTTTTTCACAGATTTCCTAAACGCTCCTCGTCAAATGGCTCAAAATCGATTATTCTTACACGGTATGGGGTATGCGCCGGGGTTGTCAGTGAATGTTGTAACCATCGTTTCTCTCTTATGCTTGTATCTCATCTTCTTATTGTGTCGTGAAAGAAAAAAAAAGATAGTGACGGTTGCCCGTTCAATGACTCATTAACTTCTTTCGTTCGTTGCTTGAACTTGTTTGTCTTTTATGGAACTAGTGAATAAAATATAAGAATTAGACCTAATAAGCGTTGTAATTTATAAAAACTACATATTGTATTAACAACTGTAAGTTGATATATCTATATACAGGGTGGAGCGATACTTCCTTTACCCACTTGCCGAATTAGCCACGAGAGCGCCCTATAGAGAGTGGAGAAGGAACGTTCGACTCGGAAGTACCGAAGGTTTGTCAGTATACAACATGGCTTGGCCGGGTGAACAACGCGCGTTCATTATTGAAGCGTTTCTTACTAACGGAAATTCCGTAATCAACGCGCAACGTGCGTTTCGAAGAAACTTTGATTTAGCCCCTTTGGGTCCCGTTCCCTCGAAACCAACAATTTTGAATTGGGTTCGAAATTTTAGAGCTACGAGTTATGCAACACGTGTCAGGGAGGGGGGATGGGGTCCGACCACGCAGTGTCCCGTACCCCTGAAAATGTTGCGCTAGTGAAACGTTCTGTCATCCAATCACCACGGAGGTCGGCCCGGAAACATGCTGCTAACATGTCATGTCACTCAGTACGCCGTATTTTACACGAAAATCTTCGTTTTCACCCATACAAAATGGTGATCATCCAGGAACTGTTACCGAGGGACCTCGAAAACCATGTCAACATTTGTCGACAGCTTTTGAACGACATTTCAACTAACGATATCGTCATGTTCAGCGATGAGGCTCATTTCCACCTCTCAGGCTCAGTTGATCGGCAAAAGTTTCGATATTGGTGAAACAAACCCGAGGGAGTTGCACCAAACACCACTACGCAGCCCTCGGGTAACGACCTGGTGTGCCATAAGCAATCATGGAATCATTGGACAATATTTTTTTTGAAGAGGGGGATTGACGGTCACCGTCACGGCTGATCGGTACATTGACATGCTGCAGAACTTCTTGCGACCGAACGTTAATGACCTTAACTTTGACCATGTGTGGTTTCAACAAGATGGAGCGACAGCGCACACTGCCCGGAGATCGATGGATGTTGTACGGCAGATTTTCCCAGGGAAGGTCATTTCAAAGTCGGGTGATGTTCAATGGCCTGCTCGATCTCCGGACCTAACCCCATGTGATTATTTCCTCTGGGGTTACCTAAAGGCTGAAGTGTACAAACACAGACCGCGAAACTTGGCTGCTTTGAAGACGGCCATTCGCCAGGAAATCCAGCTCATTCGGATCGACGTCTTACAAAGAGTTATATATATATATATATATATATATATATATATATATATATATAATTATATATATATATATTATATATATAATATTATAATATATATAAATATATATATATAATATATATATATTATTATATATATATATATATGACTTCCCAATTCACGACTTGTTGAAATATGCCCCATCACAATTAAATCCGGTCTGTACTAAAATAGTGAACTTATTAATTTGTTTTCTAGGTTCCGATTAATTTTGGATGTTATTGAATATGAAAATGTATTTTTTTATCCTCAATATATATATATATATATATTATATATAAATATATATATAGTATATATATATATATATGGAAAATGAATAAAATTAAAGGAGAAAAATCTTCTATTTATCTGGCATGCAATCTCACCAACCTCACCTTAGTTTCAGATATATGCAGGACCGTAGCCAGAAAAAAAATTCGGGAGGGTTGAATATATTATAATAATAATATATATATATATATATATATATATATATATATATATATATATATATAATATATATATATATATATATATATATATATTCTCAAGAAGGGTCTTTACCCTGTCAGTTAGATCAGCATCTTTCCTCCTTTCTGCATCCAAACGTACTTTGATTTCAGGAATAATATTTCTCGGCGCCAATGGTTATCCATGCTTAGCCTCGAGTTAATACCAGTCTAGGTAGGGTTTCATTTACCCTTTCATTGGACCTAGCTGTTCTTCATTTCCCCTCGAATCTCCAGAGCTCCTAGAAGATCGTTCTTTTAGCGCATAAGCCTCCCGCATGCTGCTCCATGGAGATAGTCAAGCAAGTAAGTAAGAGCATGGTTGCTAGCTCTGTCGCCCTAGAAATCTGCGAAGAAAATCTTCATAAGAACCGAGAGTGCCGAATATCCATTTCATATACTCAATTAACATCGAAAATAAGGCAACTGTTTCTCAAAATAACTAATTTGCTACATTTTGATGTATCACACCACTGTTATGATTTTGTAGTTCTTAATTTCGTAATTATTTCGACCAAAAAAATGTTTTTTATTAAATACAAGATGTTATTTTCCCATTTTCATTGCTTCAAGCATACTTGCTCCATTCTCCAATTCATTCCTCTTTAATTAAGATGGCAAGATGTTTTTTCCATATCAGATGGTGAACACATAGTACCGTGGTGAACACTTCTGAATTTTTAATCTCCTCTTTCCTCTCATTTCTTCCAATTTTAATGCGACTTTCCCAGACAACGTCCAGATCATATGTATATATATATTCTTAAGCTAAAGGAATAGAATATTCTGTCATTAATTCCAGTTTAAAAACACAATAAAAGGTTTTATTTTATATATAAATTAACATTCTTCAAGTTGTCTTAAAGGGAAATAAATGATTGACAACTTTCTCCGTTTACATTGTGCAGCTATGATGAACACTCGTTGAAGTCCATTCTGTCCGTTTTTCATCTGAAGAATTGAGCCTTTTCAGAGTAGAGAAAATATCCTTTAGGGGTATGCTAAAATCTTTAACAATTTAAGACCGATTAAGATCAAATTCATTTGTAAAATGTTTAATAGATTGATAGAATAACTTTACTAAGATTCGTAAGTATGGATCTATGCCTGATGTATTTGCTCTCTAACTTGTGTAAAAAATTATCAAGGAATCGCCAAATTGTTTTATGTCTTTTTGATTTCACATCGATTCTGACATGTGGCATTCTCAATATTAACAGAAAGCAGAAGTTCCGTTGCAACTTCTAAAACACTCGAAAAATTTTCAACAATGTTTGGGGGGAAACTTTTCAAAAACGCATATTTCCAACATGATTAAGAGCAGTTACTGTCGATAATGATGAAGACTATATATTTTACACAATCCACAAGGAAAAAAAAAAAAAAGGAAGTTACCAAGCACTTTCGTGTATTTCACTACATAATAGAAGAGTGAAGGATACAAAATTTGAAGTCATAATTATAAACTTAAACCAATTCAAATAACCAAGTTGGAAAGAAAGCTCCCCCCCTCTTTACCATCAAAAAAATAAAAAACCACCCTTGGGTATCAAAGATCGCAAAGGACGTTATACCTGCTCTAATATCTTACACAAAATAAGATGAAACTTGGAACATTTTCCCCATCTGCAGCAAAATATTTTCTCGGAACAAAAAAATATACTATATATATTTTCATGAAGCAGAAATTTCTTTTAATAATTGATTGTAATGTGTTATCTTAACATACAAAAAAAAAGCGTTCAAACTTTGTCGAAATATTCTGTCACAAGAATATAAAAACACATCTTGAGAAGCATCAATTATTATTATTAAATACAATGAAAATAATTTTTATTTATTTATTAAGAATATTATTTATAAATTACTTTATTTTTATTATTTTAGGAAAAAAATTTTCTTCTGATCAATTACAATCCTTAAAAATCTTTACAAAAGGCATTATTAACTTTAAATATTTGTAGCGATTTATGCTATTCTCATCTACTATATATATATATATATATATATATATATATATATATATATACTATATATATATATATATATATATATATATATATATATATATATATATATATATATATATATATATATATATATATATATATATATATATATATTATTGTTGTTATTATTATTATCTGCCTCCTTTTCCTATATATGCGCAGTATACACCGAAAACAGAAAAGTAGTAGAAGAACAGGACGCGAGTCGAAAAGAAAGCACCCCCCCCTCACTTACTTTAGGTGAGAACTCATCGCAGTCAGAAAAATCCACCCTAGAGCTTCACGAGACTGCGACAGACCCTCACTTTGGTATCTCGTCAATGTGGGATTCATCTCCTGGGCCTGGAAACACAATCGATCACCTCACAAAACTATGCCATTCACTCCTATTATGCACCTTCTTCTCGCCTCTGCCAAACTCACATTCCTTTACTGACTCAATTAACTTTTTCCTCAGTCTTCCCAGCCGTTTGATTCCCAGTACACTCTCCACTATACATCCGCTTAACCAACCGAGTATCATCCATCCTTTATATGCGACAAAACCATTTCAATCTACGCTCATTTATGACCATTTCTTCACACCACACAACTCTCTAATACGTTCATTCCTCATTTTATCAATTCTTCTCACACCTAACATACTCCTAAGATTGCCCATCTGAACACCGAACCTTAGATCTATAGCTCTTATTCCATACCATAGTTTCACTACTATGCATTAATTAACACAGGTAACAACAACATACCCTCATGTAAAACCCTAGATCACTTAAAACTTAGTCCCTTTACGTCCACCAAGGATTTGATTGCACCAGTACCTTCCTACCATTCACAACTTTCCTACTACACTGCATCATCCATCTCCTTTTCATCCAACATTTATTCTCAATATTTAAATTCAGACACTTGCTAACACTGCGGAATTTCCTCACCCAATACCATCATCATCTTACATTTTTTAAATATAAAAGTTTTTACACCTCACGGGCATAACCCTGTTCTAGGATGGGAACTTCCCTAGGTAATTGCTACCTAGGATCCTAAATAGGGATCGAACCCGGGCCCTTACCATGCGAATCTGTCGCTCTACCGATTGAACCACGGTAGCGGCTACATTTACTTTCGAACCCCTCTACCAATCAATATATATATATATAAATATATATATATATATATATATATATATATATATATATATATATATTTATATATTTTATAGAAAAATATATATATATATATATATATATACAATATATATATATATATATATATATATATATATATATATTAGGGATGTGCCGAATAGTGAAAAAGCAGAATACCGAATATTCGACCGAATAATCACTTCGCTATTATTTCGGCCGAATAGTTATTTCAAAGTTCGGTCATCCGTTTAGGGAAAAATAAAGAAAGGAAACTTACACTGGTCAACAAAAAAAGGTGAAATTTTTCTTGGATGGACTTTTGTAGCAGATATATAGTAATTCGGAGGTGCTGATTCCATATATATTCTTGGTTTGCTGTATCACATCCCGTTTTCGTGCAATCATGGATCCCTATTTTTGCATATTCCCTAGGAATGACAAAATTCATGTGCGCACTACGTAGGCTGTATAGACGTTACCTTCCGCATATATCTACAGTAGCAGCAAGTTTACTGCGGTCGATATTCGGGAAGCATATGGTAACTTTAGTACGTCTACATGTATGGATGCCAATGACCTGGATGATGTCTATCATCCATCTGAAATACAGTCGGATGGTCGGTCATTGTTCACCCAGGGTGAACTGAACGATCTTGTATGAGAGTTGTATTTGCCGAAGTTGTCCTGAGCTTTTGGCTTCGAGGTTGTATGAAAAATGACTACTGGACCATGGCACAAGAGTAACATTTTATCGTAACAGAGAAGCAGAGCTGCGGAGGCTCTTCCAGTCAGATGGTAACCTTGTGTATTGCAGTGAAGTTGCAGGCCTACTACTCGCTATGGGACTCCAGCATACGATGCAGGTGAGTGGCGACTGTTTATTGACACTTCCAAGAGCAGTTTAAAGTGTGTGTTGTTACACAACGGCAACAGGTATGCTTCGGTTCCAGTAGGGTACTTGGTACGGATGAGAGAGGAGTATGCAAAAATCAAGACAGTTTGGAGAGGCTACAATATCAGGTACATGGATGGTAAATATGCGTCGACCTCAAAATGGTAAACATTTTGCTCGGTCAGCAAGCAGGTTTCACCAAATATCCCTGCTTCCTGTGCTATTGGGACAGCCGGGCGGCAAAGGATCACTGGATCAAAAAAGAGAATGGCCACCGAGGGGAAACCTTGACGCCACAGGAACATCGTACGTGAACTACTTGTACAGAGAGAAAACATCATCACCTCCACTACACATAAAACTTGGTTTGATGAAGCACAATTTGTGAAGGCCCTGGACCGTGATGGTGAATGCTTCCATTTATATATGCTCAACGTTTCCTGGTCTGAGTGACGAGAAAAAAAAAAGCTGGGATATTTGATGGCCCACAAATACGGACACTCATCCCCGCGATGCTGCCTTTGCTACAACAATGACTGTGTTAGAGGCAAGAGCGTGGAATGTTTTTCAGATGTAGCACAGAATTTTCTGGGGAACAGGAAAGCCTAGAACCACTAACATTGTACAGGAACTGCTAGACAGTTTTCATTCTCATGGATGTAGAATGAGTATAAAGTTGCACTGCTTACATTCTCACCTAAGAAAATTTCCGGATAACCTAGGCGATGTTAGTGATGAGCAGGGTGAACGCTTCCATCAAGATCTAAAGTTCATGGAAGGACGTTACCAGGGGCAAGTGGGATATCAATATGATGGCCGACTATTGTTGGAGCTTGATGAGGGATATTCCAGACGCTATGCACAGTAGATCGTCTACGAAGAGAAAGTTACTACCATCGTAGGTATGTTTACATTAACTAAACCCATTCCTTCTATTACATTCATTGTTGTCCCATATTGCTCTTTATTCATAGTTGTATTATATGTTTAACATATATCTATCAAAGACATGTATCATATCATTGCGATTTTTTTCTCTCTCCCTTCATATATATATATATATATATATATATATATATATATATATATATATATATATATATATATATATATATATATATATATATATATATATATATATATATATATATATATATATATATATCCCAATAAAAAAAAATAATTTAATTTCACCCCTTCCACGTCTATACTAATGTTTGCTAACTTTAAATCAATACTTATGGACACATCTGATAAAAAATACAATAATATTTGAAAAGCAAATACATATCTTATACCCGTCCAAGAAATTTCATGTTTATCAGTGAGTGCTATATACAAAGTAATAAAACAAAAAGTAAATAACTATTTCTTACCTATAACCAAAAAATCCTCTTATTAAAGAAGAAAAAAAAGAAAATTGAAAAGTTCCGCCTACCAAAGAAATTAAACTAAACTTCATTTGAATAAGCTCTAAGGTTAAAATGACAGAACATTTGCAGTTCTCCATTTTCAGGGGATAACCTATTTCTTGTGGCTTCATAAATATTTCCTCCTGTTCTAAAAATTCTTTCACTTTCGACTGATGACGGTGGAGCTGAAAGGTATTTTTTTGCTAGTTTTTTCAAATTCATAAAACTATTTCCAGTGTTTTTCCACCAATTGAAGGGAATATCATTGTCTTCACTGGTCAAAGTAGGCAAACTTATATTTGTTTATTTCTTGATGTAATTCCGTATGTAGCCTTTTACTTTTATGTACAATAATCACATCGTCAGAAGAATGGGACTTTCTTTTTTCACTCTCACTTTCTTTTCTGTATGACGATTTTGATGCCACAATTTCTTTAAAACAATCCATTAAAGAAGTGAAAATGGAACCTTCACCTTCCCCACTACGTGAATCATCGTCAGCAGAAGAGTCAGGAGTTAAATTTTCATGCATTTTTTTCCATGCCTCAACGACCATATTTTTTACTGATTCATATGATTCATGTTGAAAAATTAGCTTGAATCGCAGATCTAAGAAAGTAGCTACACACAAAGAAACTTAGAAAGTCTTTTTTCTACTGATTTCTTAAGCTCTTCAACGAGTGTAATTATTCCACTGAAGCTTTTGCTTTTAATTGCCTTATTTAAAAATAGATTTATTGCTAAAATGGAAGGGATCACTTGGGCAACTGTAACTTCACGTTTAATGCTTGTTTTAGTGATGTTGTCAAATGGCTCAAGTAAATGGAATAATTTTGCCACTGAAAATCAGTCAACATTTTCGGATTGCATTCAGCAGCGTATATGGATAGGGGAACTTTTGTTCAAACAATCTTTTAAGCATATCATAAGTTCTGTTCCAGCGTGTAGAAACGTCTTGAATTAATTTATGCTGTTTGACATTCAGCTGCATCTGTAAAGTTTTAAGCTTTGCGGCTGCCGTTGCTGAATGGTGAAAATGAGAGGATATGCTTCTGCAAGTAAATAAAATATCTTTAACAGACTTCTGACATAATATTGAATCGTGAATGCATAGTTGCAACATGTGAATAAAACATGAAATTGATAGCAAGCCACTCTCCCTTATACCAGCTACCATGTTTGGTCCATTATCCCGTATCACTAAATGATTCTATTTTTTAGAATATTGAAAAATCAAAGGGCCTTATAGGATCTGACAAATGACAAAAGATTTTTTTCGCCATATTGGCTACAAAATTTATTTATATTTTTATTTTGGAAAATAAGTTTCTAAAATTTCTTAATTTTAAATTGAAATAACTCTCCCTTATGTTGACGTAATTTAATGTTTAAAAGCTCAATATTCGGCCCGAATATAGTTCGGCAAAAAGCCGAATACCGAATATTCGGTATTTTGGCCAAATACCGAATACTTACCGAATATTCGGTATATATATAAATATATATATATATATATATATATATATATATATATATATATATATATATATATATATATATATATATATATATATATATATATATATATATATATGGTGCATTTCAAGTGATAGGTCAAATTTTACATTGAAACAAATGATTGAGAAACCGAGAAGAAGAATAAACTGTTTTTAGGTTTATGGACTTAATTGCAAAGGGTATGACCCAGGATTAATAGGGAGAGACTCTATGGCAGGTGTTAGTGAATATGATGATGGTGGTACTGATCTGAATGGAATAAAAAGTAAGTATGACGATAGTGAAGGGTGTGTAAGAATAAATGGAGTTGAAAGTAAATGATTTAATATTAATAGTGAAGTTAGGCAGGGATGTGTTATGGCTCCTTGGCTATTTAATTTGTATATGGATGGGTAATGAAAGAAGTGTTAAAGGTTGGGGTGGTAGAGGAAGGTGTTAGACTGATGGAGAGTGGAAGAGTGGATGGTGTCCTGCTTATTGTATGCTGATGATTTGGTTTTGTGTGGTGGATCTGAAGAAAGTTTGAGAGGAAGGACTGGTAAGAGGGGTTTGGCCGAGTGTCGTAAAAGGAGGGTTTATATATATATATATATATATATATATATATATATATATATATATATATATTATATATATATATATATATATATATATATATATATATATATATATATATATATATATTATAACTATATTATATATAATATATATATATATATACATATATATATGAAAATATATTTCCAAATATAAACTTTTATGTAGTTAAATATATTTATATCTATATATATAAAAAAACACCACCCTCGTGCTGTAGGAGGTTGACCCGCCGACTCTCATGCGAGAGGACGCTGGTTTAATCCTCCGCGTAGCAGTCTGAGTTTTATCTTCTTGGGGGCAAGAATTAAACTCGGCTGCGAACACGTTGGTGGCGCTGGTTTGGAATAGCCGGCCTTAAAGCTCTGACCTGTAGCTTTCCCCCGTGCCACCCCCTGAGAAAGGGGATAAAGTACGTTAAAAGGAATATATATATATATACGCTTATATATATATATATATATATATATATATATATATATATATATATATATATATATAACCTTATATATATCTTACCCCTTTATATATAAGTATACACCTATATATTTACACCTTTTAGGATGTTAAATTTCTGCCCAGAATTTCACACTATTTATGGCCTTTATGTTTTGTCTTGAACTATATTTTAATGGTTATAAATACAAGTCTTCAAACCCACAAAATTAGTAAGGTAGAAATTTATCTTTATATAACTTATAAATAAGATCCATTTTTTGAAATTTTCTGGTTTGTGACTTATAAGACTGTTCATTTACTCTCGTTTATATCCATCCTTACCCACCATAAAAATGTAATTAATATTTTAAGCTTTCTAAAGATGTTATCTACTCTCTTGAGTGTTTTAAGCTTTCTAATGATGTTATCTACTCTCTTGAGTGTTTTAAGCTTTCTAATGATGTTATCTACTCTCTTGAGTGTGCTACAAAGAATACGCACGACTGTGAAATTTCTGAGGATTCTCAAAACCTTTGCTTCTGAACTTATTATTAAGGTATTGTCTGTGAATGTGTAAATGACACTTTCCCAATTTGCTCTCATTTAAATGTTTCGAAAACGTGTGAACCTATTAGGGACTATCAAAAATGGTCGAGAAGAAATTAGGTCGACACAACATCAAAAAAAAAAATTCCTGTACAGCGTTAGGATAGTTTAAGTTAGGTTAGGTTAGGCTAGGTTAAGTTAGGTTAAGTTAGATTAAGTTAGGATAGGTTAAGTTAGGTTAGGTTGTTAGGCTAGGTTAGTTTATGTTAGATTAAGATAGGTTAGGTTAGGTTAAGTTTTGTTGGATTCGTTAGAGAAACCCTGAATAACCAAATTTTTTTTTTTTTTTTAACAAATGTCTACCCAATTTCCTGTCGACCATTTGGGTATAGGCCCATTAAATCTTCCTAATATCGTTTCTTTGTTATAATTTCCTTTCACTGAATAACTAGAAGGGGTTTTGAAAAGAAAGCCCTTCAAAGTACCTTTTCCTTTCTATCGACTTTATAGTCAACGGAATATCAAGGTTTTATGTGAATGTTTTTGCTTTCATTCTGAGTAATGCCACCGTATAGTTTCAATAATATTAATTAACTTTTTCTTCCTTTTACTTCAAATAATATTGCAGCATTATGTTCATAATAATAGCCTTAAAAAATTATTTTAAAATGTCATCATTTATAAAAGATTTTTTTTTAATGATGTTAGAGAATCTATAATAATAAGAGTGTAAAATAATGCCACAAAAAAATAAAATAGAGAGAGAGAGAGAGAGAGAGAGAGCGAAGAGAGAGCAAGAGAGAGAGAGAGAGACGAGAGAAGAGAGAGGAGAGAGAAGAGAGAAGAGAGAAGAGAGAGAGAGAGAGAGAGAGAGAGAGAGAGACGAGAGAGAGAGAGAGAGAGAGAGTATGAGGAGAGACTTACTGAACACAAAAACACTGGTAACAAGCACTTTATAATAATAATGGAAATAATGCCCGAAGAGAATATTGGAAGTCAAAAATTTACGACAGTAAAACGGGAGAATCCTGTATTTTCTAGAACAGAGGAAACCCTAAACTGAGCGAAAGATTCAAAGCCGTGAAACAAGTGAGCTCTGGAGGTAAATTTCTCCCAAAAAGAAATTTGCAATCATGAGCCAAATCACAGGCAATTTATTAGAAAATAATGAAATTTTATATATCGCAATGATGTGACCAGCCATTCAAACTCACTGAAGAGAGTGGATTCATAGAACTTAATTGCCCATCTTCAACAAATCCAAAATATTTTGTCGAGTGTTACGAACTTCAATACAGTAAATTGAGATCAGCAGTTTCGAGAAGTTATCTAGGCTGATCAGATAACATTTACTACAGATATATGGACAGTTAAATATTCAAAAAACGATCATCTTATTTCTTTATGCTCACTGGTTCCAGCGAGTTTGGAAAAAGACTGTGGTACTTACTCTTATTGAAAAGTCTTTCCCAGGTTTCTCATTTGGAATTGACCATCGCTACATGAGTTTTGAAAAGTTCATGGATGAATACTTGGGAAATCTTTATTCTTAAAAGAATCAATTCTGGTTCTTCGAGATGGACCATAATAACATGAATACTTGGAACTGTGCTGAAGAAATGCTACAAACAAGGCTACTATTATATTTTGTTAAAAGATTGGGCTATGGTTATGTAAAAAAAATCCATTCCAGTAAATTTTTTTCCCGAAGTAGATTAACAATTGCGCGTTATGGCCGGAACCGAAAACCGGAAAAAATTTCAAATTCCGGTACCCTCTAAAAACTTTTTTATTACTTTAAACTTTTTTTTATTCAGTCCGTGTACAGGACCCCACCCCACGGCTCACAAAGAAGCGGACACATACTACTCGTTAAACATCATTTACATTGCTTCCTATCTGACATCATGAAGGACAAACCATACTCGCATTACCTTCCTCACCACAGCTGCTCCTGTTGAACGTGATGCACGTTCTAGCTGTTCTAATCCTAGGACGCACGCTATGTCAGCTGCACCCTAGAGTAATATATATTATATATTATATATAATATAATAATAATATATATATATATAACTTATATTTTTTTATAATTATCTCTTTATATATTATATATTATATATATATATACGTCAAAAATTTTTTTTTAATCTAATTTTTTTAATTAGTTTTATGTTTATTTTTTTAATTTATTAAAGTAAATGCATGGCACACAAGGGTAATCTACGGTTAATGGAAGATCATTAACATTGGTACTACTAAAAAAAATAAAACACATAAATTGAAATATAAGAGATTTAGCACTAGAAATGCTTTCAAATGTAAGAGCACGACCAGACCGGGAGAGGAGAGAGAGAGAGAGAGAGAGAAGAAGAGAGAGAGAGAGGAGAGAGAGAGAGGAGAAGAGAGAGAGAGAGAGAGAGAGAGGGGCGAGAGAGAGAGAGAGAGAGAGAGAGAGAGAGAGAGGAGAGAGAGAGAGAGAGAGAGAGAGAGAGAGAGAGAGCGAGAACCGGGGAGACGATGAGAGGGAGTACGGCAGAAGAGAGAGGAGGAGAGAGAGAGAGGGGACGAGGGGGGGAAAAAAGGGGGGGGGGGGGGGGGGGGGCGCAACCCAAAAGAAAAAAAAAAAAAAAAAAAAAAAAAAAACAAACAAGGGGGGGAAAAAAAAACACGGGGGGGGGAAACAAGGAGAGAGAGAGAGAGACGGAGAGAGAGACGGGAGAGAGAGACGAGAGCAGAGAGGGAGAGAGAGAGAGAGAGAGAGAGAGAACGCAGGAGAGGAGAGACCGGACCATCTTTAATACTACCTTTAAAAACCGTTATTAATGTAGTACAATTATTATTAATGAATTAGTTATATGATAAATTAAACAACAATATAATTTTGTTAATTATCAATCAAATAAAGCGCAAAACTATTGAAAAACAAGCAAATCAGCTATTTTATATATATACATCATCATCCTATAATATATATAATCATATATATATATATATATATATATATATATATATATATATATATATATATATATATATATATATATATATATATATATCAGGGCTTGTAGTGAGTTTTTTATCAAAAAAAGAGAAAAAAAAGAGAATAAAATTTTGAAAAAGTAAAAAAATGACTGAAATGCTGAAAAAAGTGAGAAAAAAAATGACTGAAATGCTGACAAAAATTACATATTTTTGAGAAAAACGTGAAAAGAATTTACAATTTTCATTACTAAAATTCAATGTGACCTAACTTATTTACTATAACAACATGCTATTTACTTAATATTTTGGATGCTAAGAACTATGAAGTAGGTTTTAAATATAAATAACTGAAGATGAAAGTATATAATAATGAAATGTTAGTTTTAGAAAGTCATAATGTAAAGAAAATGGAATAATACTACACTTGAAAATACACTTACTGTATTTGGTTACAGAAGAAACAAGCTAATAATTATAAAAATTAAGGGTAATTAAACTTTTTTGAAAAAGTCTGAAATGAGAATTGTTTTTCGTTTTTCAACAGCAACCTGTAAATTTTCCACACTACGTCTTTTTTCAGATGCCTCTTTCTGAACATTAGTGACACCTTCCAGCATCGCTTGGGCCAAGCTTGCTTCACTAAAATCTTTTTTCTTTAAGCTTCTTCAATCTTTCATTAGCTTCCAATAACAGTTTGTCTGCACTTCCACTTTGTTCTGCCTCTTCTTTTCGTAGCTTCTTCAGCATTTTTCATCATCAGAATTTTTTTTCCTTTTTTGGTCAATTTGTTTTTGTTTTCCTCTTCAGCAATTTTTTTTGTCTTGTTCAGCCTTTGCAGCTTCATCTTCGAAGTCTAATTTTTCTCTTTCCTCTATCCAAGTAAGCAATGTATTGTTTTATATGCTAAACATGCTCATGGAAAGGAGCTCTGGAGTTAGAGAAATAAGGTAAGGTTGTTATCATACATTTAAGAGCACTTTACCAGTGATAAAGCATTTTAAGTTTTCTCTGCATAGATAATCCGTGTTACTTGTAAGAGTTTCTGCTGATGTGAAAATGCTCTTTTCACATCTGCATTACCATGTGACACAGCGACAGTGAAGCTTTTACTACTCTTTCAACTGCTGGAAATCTTGAAGTGTTTACTGATGGATCGGTTTTATTAAAAAAACTGAGCCCAATACAGATCTATAGATTTTTTTTCGGACTCTGGTTCAGCTTTTTTCCAATTGTATTAGTTTCCACTCATCTAAGAGTATGTCTGTATGGATTTCCCATGGCATGACCCTAGCACTCGAACTATATTTTGGCAGCATTCTTTGGACAATCTCTCATTAGGGGATAGACATGTAAATTTTTTCAACAGAGAGCTCGACACAGATGATTTGTTCACAACATGCTTAACAGATTCAACAAAATGTTTTTGTGCTTGCAGACAGGAAAATGTTTTTGTCCTTTTCACAAACATTTTCCAAGTTTCTTAATACCTCATCAGAAAACTGGATTTCTTTCATGGCATAAAATGTTTCAGTATTAAAATAAAACAGCATCAAAATTTTTTTTTAAATCGGCGCTTTTTGTGAATTTTCTGACTCGCAAATCCTCGCCCGCAGTTTCATACCAATGATGACAAAAACAGAATGCAAGAGATATTAATGGTTCTTCTGTTTTGAAGAAAGCCTGTGACAACTCGTAAAGATATGTGCGCTAGATATAACAAAGTTAAGCTCTGCTTTCATGGTAGGTTTTTTTAACAACCTCACAATTTTCTGATATCCAGGTCTTTTCATCAGGTTGGGCCTACGCTTAGTTACATATGTAAGAAAATACTTCTTCACAGCTTCCCATTGTTCCAAAAAATTTCAAATTTCAAAAATCTTTATTCAATTATTATTTAAAATTATTTTAAACAACCTGAAAATTAAAAATTTAAACAAATTATTTACCTATGTTTTCTAGTTCTTGAGTTCAATAAACTGTTTTGTAGTTAAACCACATTTTTAATTCAGTCACAGGTAAAAGAGAAGAAAAAGATATCTCCAAGTAACCTACTTGCCCCAAAAAAGTGAAGAAAAGTGAAAAAAAGTGTAAAATTGCTTAAAAAAGTAAAAAAGAAAAAAAATGACTAAGCTAAAAAAAGTGTTAAAAAAGTGAATAAAAGTTTACCGCTACAGAGCCCTGATATATATATATATATATATATATATATATATATAATATATATTATATATATATATATATATATATAGTATATATAGTATATAATATATATATATATAATATATATTAGGGATGGCGGCTATCCGCAACTATCGGATATCCGGTATCCGGCCAAGTTTTTGACTATCCGGTAATCCGGACCGGATATCAATTGTTTATCCGGCCGGATAACCGATAATTACTTCTAGTAACTCTTCCTCATTTAGGGAAATATTTCCATATAATTTAAAAATAATATTTATTTATAATATATATATTTAAAAAATATATATATATATATCATATATATATATATATATAATATATATAATATATAATATTTATATATATATTTATATAATATAGATATATATATTATATATATATAATAATATATATAATATATATATATATATATATTAATATATATTATTATATTATATTATAGTATATATAGCTTTGTTTAGAATTTCGATGTTGGGTACCAATGTTATATATTTTATTCATCATTTATGTTGACTGTACAAAAAATTTTATCTGAAATTTGGTGGTGACACTTTTCAAAAATTATGGTAAAAATATGGTAATATTAAAATATTATAATGATATATTATAAAATTTAAATATATGGTAAAAATTATTTATAATGGAATTAAGCTAACAAGACACATGTTAATGCAATTTTTACCACCATAATTTTTATTCCAAAGTTGAAGTATTGTTAATTACTAAATAGTAAATTACCACTCGCTTATTTTAACTTTTAAGCATTGTAATTATTTACCAGTATATATGAGCGCACATTCTCAGAAATTTATAATAAAAAAAAAAACCACGAATTTATCTCAATGTTACCCGCCTTCAGTGATAAAATATAAAAATCACGAGCAAATGTCAGGGCACAAAACGATAAATATGCAATTTTTGAAATAAATTAAGTCTGCTATTAAGAAAAGTGGTGCTACGAATAAATGTTCAATATCGATTTAATAACTTTATAGCAATCGAGACTATAATATTATCGTATACTGAGATCGGTCGATTAAATAGTAAATCAAATATCATTTATATATTTGATAAATTTTTATACATCAGAAATAAAAAGAAACCTCTTTAAAACATGATCCTTTGAAGAAGAAACGTTTTATCGGTGTTGCTATCAAACGTACAAAGATGGCCAACGTGTAAAAATTGTGTTTGTGGCCTATAAATTTTGGCATTCCACTGAAACTACAATTTTTTTGGGTAGTCCTCTAACTGCGAAATGATATAGGCATTCCGCTAACTGCAATCCTACAACATTTTTCAAATTATCACAAATTGCAATTCCTCAATTTATTTTGGTATTTTACAATTATGGAACTTAGGACTTAAATTGCGAAATGTCCACCTCTGATATATCATAATATCTATATATATATATGTATTGTATATATATATATTATATTATATATATATAATATAATATTATATTATATATATATATATATATATAATAGGTCAGCCTCCAGATTAGATGTCCCATGTATGTAAAAAAACTATGACTAGCTAACGTAAAAACTGAATATCATTTTTGAAATCAGCGCACATTGTAATGGAGAAAAATGAAGAAGAAATAAAATAAAATGAGATAAAAAAAAGGAAATAAAAATAATAAATGAGAAGAAATAAAATAAAGTGAGATAAAAAAAAAGTAATAAATAATAATTTAATTTTCTCGTTCCCCCAAATTTTTGCGTTCCAAAGTCATGAGTCCCCCAATATTTTCTTTTAAGTAAAGCTCGCAAAATCACGCGCAAACTCGCGCGCGCACACACACACACTCTATGATAGATAGATGTTCTAGAGAAATTAAAAAATTTTTGATGACCCTAAACTAAACTATATGCAATTTTAATTTTATAATTTAATTTAACTTTATTTTTATTTTTTAATTTTTTTATTTTTGCCCATTTAATTTTTATTCTCCAATTAGGATCTGAAAAGAAGGAAGAACATGTTATTTTTTTATGTATCCATGTTTCATAAGTATTGAGACATTTCATTGAAGATTGTGTAGTTATTTATTAAAATTTAATAATTATTATTTTTTTTTTTTTAGTTTTTGGTTTTAACAATGTACGCTAAATTCAAAAATATATTAAGTTTTTATGTAGAAATAGTGTTTTTTTTTTAAGATACAGGGGGCACCTAATTTGCCTATTGTGCCAATATATATATATATATATATATATATATATATAATATATATATATATATATATATATATTATATATAATATATTATATATATATTATATATATATATATATATAATCCGGTATAGCGTCGGCGGGGTGAGTTTGGCCAGTTAGGTATATAACTTCGTCTCCCACATTTTTCCCTTAATACACTTTTTGGGAATTTTTTTCCTGAAAATAAGCCCTATAGAGGTCCATAAAGCACACAAAAAATATAATGTAATTCTAATAATCAAATAGTTTTATTAAAGTTTAAAAAAAGCTCATTTAGACTCACCTTTGAAGGGTGAATCGGACCACCA
>JABUQX010005768.1:12500-32500 GCA_015478945.1 Trachelipus rathkii
TACCACATTAAAAAAACGCACCTGTTATAGCTACCTCAGGGGTGGTGTGGAAAAGCTATGTATTCCTAAATTTTAACAGCATTGTGTCACTATTAAATATTGTTCAATCAGCGTAAAAATTTAAATACAATCTTTTGATATCATACCTCATAATTTGCAAGGTTCAGACTGCCAAAAAAAAGGAAAAAAAATTTTCATAAGAAATTTGGACCACCCTAATATATATATATATATATATATATATATATATATATATATATATATATATAATAAAATATATATATATATATATTATATTTTATATATTTATATATATTAATATATATATATATATATATATATATATATATATAATATATATATACATATATATATATATATATATATATAATATATCTATATATATAATATATATATATATATATATATATATAATACATATTATATATATATATTATTATATTATATATATATATATAATATATATATAATATATACTATATATATATATTATGTATATATATATTATATACTATATTATATAATATATTATTATATATATATTAATATATTTATCTATATATATATATATATATATATATATATATATATATATATAATTAATTTATAGGAATGGTATCAAATCTTGATTTAATTTTTCTCATGATAATAACTTCAACTCCCAGGAAGGCATTTATCTGTCTGTCAGTGTGTGTAGTTTCATCCTCCATCCGTCTCTATCTTCGAAGTCTCCACCTCTTCTCAATTCCATGATGTTCGGGAAGTTATGCCTCTCCAGTACCTCTTCTAACTTATCTCTCCTCAAACCTTCTTCTCTCGGCCTCCCTTCGGTCTCCTGCTGCCGGGCCTCCACTCCCAGATCCTTTTCGCCACTGCTCTCTCCCCATCCTCTCTAGTGTCCCAGACTCAGTTGTGCTTTTCTATCTTTTTCTCATCTCAGCATACCCTGCTCTCTCTCGTATATGTTCATTTCTCACTCTATCTCTTCTGGTCTTTCCAGCATTACAAAGGCCTCATCTCCGCTGCTTGTATTCTGCTTCTTGTGGATACGTTGGTCGTCCAACTCTCCGCACCATACATCAATATGGGAGTAAACATTCTCAAAACTGATTTTTTTCACCTGCAGGGGCACATTCTGATTCTTCAGCAAAGGATAGAAAACGCTCACGCTTCTCCGTATTTTCCTATCCTTCTCGGGATACTCTTCCCAACTCTCCCCTGTTCCGGAACACACTTCCTATAATCTTAAACTTTTCTCCCCTCTTTTATGTTGCTTGCCATTATCTGGATATTTAAACCTTCTCTATCTCTCTCTCTATTTATTCTTATAAACACCGTCTTCTCCTTATTCATTTTCAGGCCTCCCTCTTCGAAACACATATTCCACCTTTCCAGTCCCTCTGTCATGTCTTCCTCCTTCACGCTCCAGAAAGCTATATGTCGGCGTATGCCAAAATACCCCATTCATCATTTTTATTCCATCCCGCTTTAAAATTTTTATATACCTATCAAATTTCAATGAAACAACAGGGCGACACACTCCCCTGCTTCACCCCTGTTGTCACTGAAACCACTTATTCATTTTTCATGTCGTCCTTCCACCTTGCACCTCACCCTCGTAAGCTCTTAGTTGCATTGAGCATTCTCCCGTAACTCCAATTGCTTCTTCCTAGACTCTCCACAACTATCTTCTAGGCACTGATCAAAGGCTTTGCAAATCCAACGAGGCCCCTCACCGCAACATTGAATTCCATGTCTTCTTCTGAAATTGTTAACTAAGACAGATCTGTTGTTCCTATTCTTCCTGCTACCCGTGCCGCTTCTCTCCCAACTTTGCTCTACTTTCCACTGCTCGCTTTCTCCAATTCTTCTCATATACCTTACTATGTGGTTTCATCAGGGATATGCCCCTGTAATTTTCACATTTACCAGAATCTCCTTACCCTTATATATTGGGCACGATTAATTGCTTCCCATTTCGCGCACTCTACACTCCTCCAGAAACTATTTTTTCAGTATACTTTGGATTACTTCTTTGTTGAGCCCCCGCTCCTTCACCAGCTCTATACTCAACCATCCCACCAGGCGTTTCCCCATTTTTCAATCCTAGCAACAGCCTCCCTCGAACTCTTCTCCGTAAATCCCTAATCCCCTCATTCATTCATCGCATCCGGCAAACCATCCTGCCTCTCCTCTATCACTCCATCATCCCTTTCCAAGTTCAACAAAGACTCAAAATATACAGTCCATCACCATTTCTCCCTCTCCTTTACCATCACCTCTCCCTCCCCCTCTGCATTTTTCATGTTATTTATCTTCTTTTTATCCTTCCTGTATGATCTTACTAGGCCATACAACATATGTTTATTTCCTCTTTGATCTTCCTCCAAACTCTCCCCCAGCTCCCTCCAACTCTCTCTCCGCTCTTCTTTTTATTGTTTTTGCTTCATTTCTTGCGATAACATACTCCTCTCTTGTTTCGGGTGTCCTTCTCCTTAGCCATGTTCTCATCTTTTTTGTTTTATCGCTTCCCTTACCTCCTCCGTCCACCACGGTGTATGTCTCTTCTTTCCTCCTCCCCTCCACTCCTCTCCCAGCACCTCCACCGCCACCTCCTTCAAACATTTCTCAACCTTTGACCACTCCTCTTCTTCGTTTTCCTCCCATCCACTCACTTTTTCATTTATTCTTCTTTCGTATTCTATTCTCGTTTCTTGGTTTCTTAGACTCTTTACCTTTATGATCTTCTTCTTATACACAGGTTGTTTTTTGAAGCTTTTCACTTTAACATTTGCCACTATCATCCGATGATCCGTGTCTAAAGACACCCCAGGAATTACCTTTACGTTACTCACTATCCTCTTATCTGATGAAATAAAATAGTCTATTACTGATCTCTGGTCAAAACCTCCCGTATTCTGGTTCCATCTATATCTTTTATTATGGTGTGTCTCTATGTTTGAAAAAGCATTGCATTTTTTAAGTTTTGTTCCTAACACACATATCTATCAATCTCTCGCCTTCAATTTCTACTTCTCTCCAAAGGTCAATGAACTCTTCCACTTCCTTCCCTCTCTCTCCACTCTTGCTTAACATCTCCCTATTATATGTGCGCAGCCGCATTTCATCTGGTCATACGCATCTTTCGCGTTTTTTCATGAGGTATCGTTTCCTCCTGTGCGCATCTAATGTTGTTAGATGTATATTGTTATATGGATATATACATTATATCAATATTTTAAGTTTTAGATTTTATTATATATATATATATATATTATATATATTATATATATATACATATATATATATATATAATATATATATATATATATATATAATATATATATATATATATATATTATATTATATATATATATATATATTATATTATATAATAAATATATATATAATAAATCAGTGGCGACTCGTGGTAGAAATGGATGATGTGCCGATTTACAAATATATATATATATATAATATTATATATATATTATTAATATTATATATTATATATATATATTTTATATATATTATATATATATTATATATATATATATATATTATATATATTATATGTGTATTTTAATATATGATATATATTATATATATATATATTAATATATATATATATATTATTATATAATATATATACATATATATATATATATTATATATATATATATTTATAATATATTATATTATTATATATATAATATAATATTAATATATATATTATATATCGGATCTTTTACTACAGGTTAGCCAACTCTGGCATTATTCTACTTCGTATACGGTAAACATATCTTAAAAAAAGTTACCTATTCCGAATGATTTAAAATAAAATATGAAATATAAATTGTCTTACCTTATAATTAAATTGTAAATTTTTGAATTTGTATTGAAGTCCCATATCTTGTCGTTTTTGACTTGCTATAGTTCAAAGATGTCAAGCAAACACAATTGAGGACAATTACTTGTGCAAGGCAAGCGAGGGATTCAGGTCTATTCTTGTCCATTGTTTCCGAAGTAAGGTTTTAATTTCTTTTTAATCTAGAAACGTGGCGGCTCGTGAAAGCTTGGGATGGAGGGGCTGCAAGTTATATATGTATATAATATAATTATATATATTATATATATATATATATATATAATTATATATATTATATATATATATATTAATTATATAATATATATATATATTATTATATATTTATATTATATATATATATATAAAGTAATCTTTGTCAATCAGCTTTGTTGTTGGTACGATCAAATCGGCCTATGCGTTTGAAGGTTTCAGAGCAATAAGTAGGATAATAAACCTTTATTCTCTTCAGATGTTACATAATAAATTTTAAAAATACTCGCACATCATCATCATCACGATTCAGCTTCATATAAATTTATTATTTTTTTTCTATAAATAAATAATTTATTTCATATATAAAATTAATTTTTCAACACTCCTAAAAAAAAAGGACATTAAGACGAACTAGCATCGGATCAAACTTGGAACAATTTTATTTGAGTATAATCTCCAAGTTGTTATAAATTCACAGGCCAAGTGGAATATGCTAAAATTAATTTAGGAATTTGCAACCTTTTTTGTTTGCATTTGGTCTTACTTTTAAAACTAAAAGTTGGTCTTTTTTCTGGGCTGTAAAATAGCAGCCCACAGTTTATATTTTTGGATATATTGAAATAAAAATATCGTACACACAATTTGCTGTTGCAAAAAGCATTCTTTTCTTATTTTCTTGATTAATTACTACGTTTTTATGTATTAAATTGTTAAAAAAAAATCTTTTCACTTTTTTTTTGACAAAAATTTTATATTTCCGTCAACATCCTACGCCTGGCACTTTTAATTTGGGGGGGCTCCAGCCCCGGAGCCCATAAAGACGAGTATTTTTTTTTTAATAATCCAAAATTAGAATAATTGAAAACGAAGAATAAAAATAAAAAAACAGGAAAAAATAAATTTCAATGAATAATAATAATAATTATAATAATAATTTATAATAATATATAATAATAATAATATTAATATAAATAATAATAATATAAATATATACTAATAATAACAATAATAATAATATAATATATAATATAATAATAAAATTAATATAAATAATAATAAAATAATTAATATAATAATTAGGACTTTTCAAAGTAGTTTTCCCATTATAATATATTTTATTTCAAGGGATGTGGCAGTCTCAGAGATTAAAGGCGGAAGGTCCGGAGCGTCAGACGACCCACTGGAACCTAAACCAGGAGGGAGAAGATTTCCGGCAGCAGGGATATGGTTGGACCTTGTTTACGAGAGGGGTCTGGGCAATCGGAGAGGGCTCGCAAGGGGCGCGCAAGTCACACTCTACATTTCGAACGAACATTACTCCCTCAGACTCCCCTGCAGACTTTTAGCATGGCTGGGAAGGGGGAACGTGTGCTGCAGGAGGAGCTACAGAGGCCTGGGGAAGAATGGAAGAGAAGGACAAGTAGGAATGGCGTCGGCGGGAGTGAGAAGAGACACATCGGAAGACGAGTGTAAGGCGTCCCGGCAAAATCTCGGAAGCGGTCCGAGCTCGAGTAGAGCCAGAAGGCTCAGTCGCGGGTCCAAAGTCAAGGGGGTGGAGAGAAGAGCGAGGGAAGACTCTCCGTCTCAGTCTACCAGCAGCCACCCCCTAACACAATCGAGCGGCGTCACGTCCTACCGAAGGCTGCGAGCGGGGGATGGTCAATTGATAGATTACATCCCACGGACTCCCCTTGGTGGGACACAGTGTCCAGCCGCGCAAGCACCCACGATAGAGAGTAGTCCGAAGAGTCGGCCAAATCATTGTAGGATACGTGTAATCCGAAAGTTCAGAATCACTTGAGTATGCAAAGCGAGCGGCTACTTAGGCGGGCATCGCGCTAGCAAACTAATAGACGGCGCAGCGGTCGGACACGGTCGAGATCGGCCACGCGCGTTGTCGCCCGCGGCCTTAGACCGTTTGGCAGGACAGAGACAGGTCCTCTGTACAACGGGATCTTACTGCTATCAAGAAGTCGCCGGCTCGATAAAGCAAGCGAGTCACGGGAGGTCTGTCCGGGATAAATCCGGGACTTTCGCAACCGTCAAGAGGGACTTGGTGTTTCCCCAGCGAAACAGAAGCTGGGTGTTTCCGGAAGACGGGACAGGTAAGCTCCGACGAGGCACATGGACGTCTGCCATCGACCACAGAAGCGCAACATGTCGCAAAATCAGATATCCCCTTGGGAGCTACATGGACCTCTACAAGGTGAGGAGTATGAGAGAGGGTCGTGTGTGTCGGCGAAGACCGACGAGTGGTCCGGCGGACCATTTTAGCAGAGTTGGGAGGACAATTGTCCAGAGCCACAGGAACCACCGAATCAGGTGATCCGGTAACCGGCGCCGAAGTCCGAACGGTCGAACGTGAAAGTGGAACAAGTTCCGGACACAACGCACGGGGGCGATGGGCAACGGTAGAGGCAACTCGCAGATGGAGTGGACGGGTGCAGCTGATAGAAAGAGGAGATGAGCCAGGCTTCTCACTCGCCCGGCGGGTAGCCTCTCGACGGGCATACTTATGAATGGCGGACTACTCTAGGATTTCCTTCTCCAAAGCAAAAACGGGGCAGTGGACAGAGGAGGCTGGGTGTGGCCCCTTGCAGTTAGGACAACATGGAGGATCTCTGTCACATTTTGGGTGGAGAGAACTGCCACAAGGGCGGACAGATGGTCTGGGGAGCCCGACAATATTTCTGGGGGTTGACCAAATTTATGGCACTTGAAAACATCTTCTCGGGAAGGGCACAAGTCCAAACCGTGTGCATGGTAAAACCAATTTTACCTTTGGATGGAGGGAAGGCACAGAGAGAGGTAAGTACCCAGACGAGGGTTGGACTTTGAGGGGTTCTCCTTACGTAGAGGGACCGATAAACGTCGGTGATAGGCACGTGGTGCCTGTAAATGAGTTAGGATGTCAATCGAAGCATCGGAACAGAACTCCGGCGGCATATATGGTACCCTTCGACGTGTACGAACATCATCAGGTTTAGAAATGATGGGAAACTTCCCCAGATGGGATAGGGAAGCAAGTACTTGCTCTGGGTACGAGAAGCAGCACGAACCAAGAGGAACCCGTTCCTCATTGGCGTAGCCTGTGGCTCAGTACTAGTTTGAAGAAGCAGCTTCCAACAGCTCACTAAGGATGAGCTGGCCACAGAAGTCAGTGGACGGAAATGACGTTGAATGTAAAAAAAATAAATATGGAACGTAAGAATCAAGACCCGGGACCCCTTGGAGGGGGGTCGGAGAAAGCTGATCGTCGGCGTTGTTTATACTGACTTGTAGCGAAAGGAAACTCGCTGACGCAGGGGCTCCGTGAAATGGCAAAACGTAAAGACGGAGAGACAAGGATATTCTGAGACCACAACCGCCTCACCTGGTCTAGACGGGGCAGACCCTGAAACGGGACCGGAATCGAGGGCGATAGGGGAGGGTGGTGGCAAGTACCAACCATTTCATCAACAATGGCATCAAAGCCCCCTGCTGGTCGCAGGCCTGGGAACGTCCAGAGAGGGGACGGGTTGGGACCCGCCAGGATGGTGATTGCCGCCTTTTTTGAAAAAAACGCGTAAACTTTTAAGATTTTCTTCCCAATGAAAAATACTCCTGCAAAACCTCAGCACACGCAATAAATAAACCACAAATGATGAATAGAAACATAAATCCCGGCAGCGTAACCACAGCAACCGCGCCCACCACAGGCCCAGAGCTACCAACCTCTCCAGAGAAAAACCCCACCCCGTAGGGTGGAGCCATGGGTGTTGGCCTCGGGAAAAGCTCCCCGGAACCCCGCGTCCAGTCCCAAAGATTTAAAATAAAAGCCGTGCACCACCACGGATAAGACGCGAAGCCCTAGATTATGCGCCCAAGTGCAGGAACAGCCTCCTCACAGTTAGGGCGTTCAGGACCCCAACAATAGGGGGGGCTCGGAGAAAGGCAAGAAAAACCCGCGTGTTTAAACCTGTATTTCTCACCACGTAGGAAAGGAGGGGCAAGAGCGGCCCATGACACCAACAGAGACAACAGCCCGTAGCCACCAGGAAGCAGGGAATGAGGAGACACTCAGAAGAGAGATATCAGGGATACGTAGGGTAGTACGTATAGAAAACGGAGGAGAAGGGACATAAACTGAGGAAGGGAAGGGTAAGGGGAACGGGATAAAAAAAAAAAAAGGGAACCACAAAAAGGGGGAAAAATCAACGAAAAACAAAAAACGTACAACCACTTCGCAGATACCATTCGGAAAAGGTATCTGAGCCCCCACCCCGACAAGGTGGGGTACGTTAACGGGGGGTAATAATAATAATAATAATAATAATAATAATAATAATAATAATAATAATAATAATAATAATAATAATTATTATTATTCTATTAGTTTTTATTATTATTATTATTATTATTAATTATTATTATTATTATTATTATTATTATTATTATTATTATTATTATTATTATTATTATTATTATTAATGGTAGTATTTGTTCAATTTTTTTTGGTGTCGGTATGTCTCAAGTGCATGCTTTATGTTATTGTTGTGTGAACCTAATATAATTAATTTATATTAGCTATAGAAACAATTATATAATAAAATTGTTGTTTAACGTTGGTAGCGTACAACCATCTAATTAATTTTCATTAATTAGATGTAGTACGTACCTACAATTGAGGTAGTTTTAAATATTATTATTATTATTATAATTTATTTACCGATATCTCTTCTAGCGTTCTATGAAAGGAATCACATTCACATTTATTTATTTTTTTGTTTTGTAATATTTAGGGAGAGCTAATAATTAACTATTTAATAATATATATATATATATATATATCATATATAATATATATAGATATATATATTATTTATTTAAGATTATATATGATATATATATATATATATATATATATATATATATATATATATATATATATATAAGTATATATATATATATATATATATATATATATAATACTATATATATATTAAATGTGTATCTATTATATAATATATATATATATATATATATATATATATATATATATATATATATATATATATATATATATATATATATATATATATATATATATATATATATATATATATATATATATAAACCACGTTAGTTTTTTTATTTATTACAATCGTACTAAGTAATCGAGCGTGGCTTCACTGCTTACTGTTGTAATAAATACTAACGACCCAACCTTTTTTTCTGGCCTACTATAACTTCTACCAAATACTCGGTCGTGTGTGCTTTAGTAGTAGTTGTGGTTGAGAAAGGCATTCGACTATTTGAAGGGAGCTGGTGCACCCTTCACCCATTAAACTCTAGGTACATTATAGTTGGCGACAACCTTTATATCGCGTACTGTGGTTGTGCGATTTACAAACAAACAAAAAATTAAATAAATTTACAAATTCATTTTTTTTTAAGTGACAACGAGTTGCTTTGCAACTTATTATCGCAAAGAGTACTTTACATTACGGTTTTGCCCGTAAAGTACTTGGTGACTTGTACAATCACCCAGACTCCAGTACACCGGCTCCGGCCTTCGTTTATAGGTCTGGGTACCAGCTTTTCCCATTTTTCTTCGACTTCTTTTTTTTGTGGGGGAGCCTGAGAGGCTACATAGCCTCCAGTGGCATCTCCCCACATTTTTTTTCATTCGTCTTAACTACATTCGTCCTGCTCTTTAAACCTTTGCCCCAATTGACGGACTTTTTGAATTTTCCTTTACCCCAATTAAGGTTCTTTTCGAAATTTTAACATTTTCTCTCGCCCCCATTGTGGCGCTTTTAAAAAATTTTCGCCCCAATTGAGGGGCTTTTTGAATTTTCCTTTAAGCCAATTGAAGGACTTTTTGAATTTTCTTACCCAATTTGAGGGCCTTTTAGAAATTCAATTTTTTTCTCACTTCCCCATTGAGTTACTTCTAAAATTAATTTACGCCGCTGTGAGTTTTCTTTTTTGAAATTTATTTACCCAGCTGTGAGCTTTTTTTAAAACTATTTGCCCTCGTTGTGTGGTCTTTTTTTGTGAAATAATTAACCCCGCTTTGGGATTATTATTTTTCTGAAATATATTTTATCCCCTGTTGTTGTTTTTTTCTTATTTTATATAATTTTTTATATTTTCAGATTATATTCATAAATTCTTTTGAAATTAAAATTATTATTTTTTTTTTTTTATTTACTTTGGTTCGATTGAGCCACTTTTTTATTATGGCTTCGGCCTTTTGTTAAAGCTTCGGCTTTTATTATGGCTCCGGCCTTTTATTATAGCTTCGAGTTTTATTGTAGCTGCAGCCTTTTATTATAGCTGCAGCTCTTTATTACAGCTTCGGATTTTATTATAACTCTGGCCTTTTATTAAAGTTCCAGCCTTTCATTACAGCTGCAGCTTTTATTATGGTTCCGGACTTTTATTATAGCTTCGGGTTTTGTTATGGCTCCAGCCCTTTATTATAGCTTCGGATATTATTGTGGCTCCGTCCTTTTATTAACTCCAGCCATTTATTACAGCTTCCGCTTTTATTTTGATTCCAGCCCTTTATTACAGCTTCAGCTTTTGTTATGGCTCTTACCTTTTATTATAGCTTCAGTTTTATTTTGGACTCAGCCTTTTGTATGGCTCCAGCCTTTTATATTTAGCCCTTGGCCTTCTGTATGGCTCCGGCCATTTATATTTTGGCCTCAATATTTTGGATGGCTCCGGCCTTATACATTTTAGTTTCGGATTTTTGTATGGCCCAGGCCTTTTATATTTTGCCCTCGACATTTTATATAGGTCCGGTCATTTATATTTTGTCCTCGGCCTTTTGTTTGGCTCAGGCCTTTTATAATTTGGTTTAGGGTTTTTATATTGTATTGACCACATATTTAGTGCCGAGTAAAAACTTTTCAATTTGATGCCGAGCATAGGCGTCATTTATTGATTATATTGTATCGACCACAGATACATTGGTACAAAACATAAATATCCGTACTTTAGCACTTGACATTCATCACAGTCATTTGCTTTTAAATTTGGTCGGTTAACTTCAGTTAGTTAACTGTTCTTAATGGTCTATACGCCCTTTAATTATCTCCTGGACCAATTTACATAGAATTTAAACTAATATCTTTGTCTTAACGTCATTTAACTTCATGCAAGGGAAATTTCATTTATTAGACCATCTTTAAATATATCCCATGTCCATATTTTCGGGGCTTCTAGTAACTGCCACTGCCCAAATTTAACATATTACTTTAAAACTACCATTTTCGCATTATACACACTTCAAATTAATGTGAAACAAATTTCATCCAGAAATTTTATATTAATATATATATATATATATATATATATAATATATATATATATATATATATATATATATATATATATATATATATATATATATATATATTTATAATATATATATATATATATATATATATATATATATATATATATATATATATATTATATATATATAATATATTATATATATATATATATTATATATATAATATATATATATATATATATATATATATATATATATCACATTATTCTTTGAAATCTAGTGATTTTAAACTTCCTATTAATGTTTCTAGGTTAATTTAAACCCTGAAACATTAAACACATATTAATTATTATATAATTTAACTACTGTACTAGTTTCATAGCACAAGTATATCTAGCTTTTGATTTATTGACATTTGAAGTCAGTAAGCCATTTCTCTGTTAGTCTGAAAAACCATTATTTGATGGTTTCGATTAAATTATTAAATATTTATTACTTTGAATATATATATATATATATATATATATATATATATATATATATATATATATATATATATATATATATATATATATATATATATATATATATATATATATATATGTTATGCTATTAGGAATATTGGGAATAAGATCGTGAGCTTTACACGACAATACGGATAAATTTATTTATTTTATTTGAAAAATTGGAAGAAATATTTATTTGGAAAAAGTGATAAATTTAAAAAATAATTTTTATTTGAATATAATTTAGTCAAGATTTTTATTTTACAATGTTTTTAAGAACAATTTTAATTTAGAAAATAAATATTGTCTCAATGGAAAAAAGATTAATAAACTAACTCTACACCCAACATCCTGGATACGGGGAAAAATCATAAATGGAAATAAGATGATGACAGAAGATAGCTACCGAATAAAATTTAGGAGTGCAAAGGCATATAATGATGAAAGACCCATACAATTCGTAGACAGGTTGAAGAATTACGTCATGAAGTGGACAGAACTGGCGGAGATAAATAAGGATTTTAATGACATCATCAATTTGATAATAGCGGAGCAGTTTCTTAACACTTGCCCGAAAGAACTAGCAACATTTTTACGGGAAAGGAAGATTAATAAATTAGATGTCATTGCTCAAGAAGCGGAGAACTATCTCCTGGCCCACAACAGAAATTTGATATCAACGACTAGAAGGGAAGACCCCTCCAAGAAAGAGAAGAAAGACGCAATCGAAAGTTTTAAATACACCGAAAGACCTAAATATCAGTCCACTTGTTTCAAGTGTGGAAAGAAAGGGCATAAGGCATTTGATTGTAAAAATTATAGCTCCTGTAGGAAAGACAACCAATACAGGAACTATGATAACAACCATTCCAACAATTGGAGAGAAGGACCCAAAAGGACAGGTGCCGAAATAACAACTGAAGTTAAACAGTGGGATAAAAAAGTCGCCTCTGATATTACAGCGACGCGCGGTGATTTAATTACCAATAAAGACTCTGACCTCGTGAAACATGTGAACAATAACAACGAGATCGCTTTAGCATGCGGCAGAATGATACCTGTCGTCAGAGTCGCATGTAGAAAGAGTGATAATGTAAGACCTAACATTGTGAATTCAATGATGCCCGTTGTTGACGGAAAGATTAATGGTATGGCAGCGAACGTATTGAGAGACACCGGATGTGATTCCGTCATTCTTAAAAAGAATTATACGTCGACAGACCAGAGAACTGGGAGGAGGAAACAGATACTGATGATCGACAACTCGATCAGAGATGCACCCGTTGTTATGATCGACAGTCGTTACGCCCTACTATACGGGTCGTGTAGAAGCCATAGCTCTGGACGATGCCATATATGATTTGATAATAGGAACATACCCGGGGCAAGGAATGCAGAGGATCCTGCATATAGTGAGATGGTATCACGCGCGAGGGCAATGGATAGTTCTCTGGAGGAAGAAGCCGAAGCTCACGGTGACATGACGGGGCACCTCGACAGTCAAGCGATAGTGTCATGCGCGGGTGAATCAACAAACTCGCGGTCGGAAGAAACTACGCAGCCCAACGATATATTAGAACATCCCGTTGACCAAGTGGATGCATCGAGCGCGTGTAGTTCGCATGATGAAAGACAGACTACGCCGGAAAGCGCTCGACAAGAAAGTAACAACAAAATCACTCGTGAAAAGTTCATCGAATTTCAGCGAGATGATGAGACTTTGAACAGATGTAGGGCCTTGAAGACTTTCCTCTCTCTCTCAAAAAAGTGTTATGTGAGTGAAGCCACCACAGGTATGTAATGTATAACAGATAAAAAGAAGGTCGATGGCATATACATCTAGAGCAAAGAAACTACGGAAGGAAGTAATGATTATAGCGCAAGATAGCATCATGGGAGGACACCTCGGGATTAAAAAGACGACAGACAAGGTACTCTCAGAGTTCTACTGGCCTGGGATGAACGAGGATGTATCCAGATTCTGTCATTCGTGCGACTTATGTAAGAAGACGGTGCCGAAAGGGAAAGTGGTAAAAACGCCATTGACGAAAGTCCCACTTTTGGGACCCCGTTTAAAAGGGTGGCGGTAGATCTGGTAGGTCCAATTGTGCCTTCCTCCCAGGATGGACATAGGTATATTCTCACCCTTGTTGATTACGCCACAAGGTACCCTGAAGCGGTACCGTTAAAAAATATTGATACAGAGACGGTTGCAGAAGCCCTGGTGGACTTGTACTCTAGGATCGGGGTACCAGATGAAATATTAACCGACTTGGGGACTCAGTTTGTATCGCGGTGCATGAAGGAGGTGTCCAGGCTGTTAAATAGGAAGCAGCTAAGCACGAGTCCATATCATCCAATTTGTAACGGCCTGGTTGAAAAATTCAACGGATCGATGAAAAGGATGCTAAAGAGACTCTGTAACGAACAACCAAAAAGGTTTAATAAATTTATAAATCCATTACTATTCGCCTACCGTGAGGTGCCACAGGAAAGCACCGGATTTGCGCCTTTTAAATTGTTGTATGGGAGAACCGTGAGAGGACCATGCAGATAATGAAAGAAATTTGGGTTAACGAACAGCAGCCGGATGAGGTGATGAACAGTTATCAGTATGTTTTCAAGTTAAGGGAAAAATTGGAGGAGACCTTAAAGATAGCGTTGTCGGAATTAGAAAAGGCCCAGAATCGGTACAAACATTACTACGATAAGAGCGCTAAGGAAAGAAGGTTCGAAATAGGCGACTCCGTATTAATATTACTGCCCACTGAAAGTAATAAACTTCTGATGCAGTGGAAGGGTCCTTACGAAGTCGTAGGTACAATTGGCGAAAATGACTATAGGGTGAGGGTCAATGAAAAAGTCAGGACGTATCATGCGAACCTGTTAAAAATATACAATAAAAGGGACGAAGAAACGACGGACACCTTACACATCGTGTGCGTAGGTGTTGTCGATTTCAAACAGTGTGAGAAGGAAGAAATCGATTTAGAAGAGGACGCGATTATCCTTGGAAGCTGCACGCCTAAGGAAAGCGTCGAAGATATCAAAATAGGGCCAGAGATAGAAGAAGACAAGAGGTTAGAAATAAAAGATATTAAATGAATTCGAACAGGTATTTACGAACCTTCCAGGAAAATTAGACATAGTGCAGCATGAAATCAATTTGACGTCCCAAGTCCCTATTAAGAGTAAGCTGTACTCCATACCGTATGCGCTCAGAGAAACAATCAAAAAAGAGGTCAGTGAGATGCTAAAAATGGGAGTGATTAGGGAATCTGACTCTCCTTATGCATCACCCATAGTAATGGTGAAGAAAAAAGACTAATCTAATCGTGTGTGTGCAGATTATCGGAAGTTAAACCAGGTCACGTTATTCGATCCCGAACCGATGGCCGTGACCGAAGAGAGCTTCGCAAAATTTGCAAAAGACAAATACTTCTCAAAGATCGAACTCAGTAAAGGTTATTGGCAGATCCCAGTAAGGAGCAAAGACGTACCTAAAACAGCCTTTGTAACACCAGACGGGCATTATGAATTTCTCAGGATGCCGTTTGGCTTAGTAAACGCATTTGCAACCCTGGTCAGGGTCGTGAGAAAAATACTCAGTGGTATGAAGAGTACAGATAGTTACTTAGACGATATAATCGTTCATACAGAAACCTGGGACGACCATGTAATTGAAATTCGAGAATTGCTGAATAGACTGGCGGACGTCGGTGCAACTCTTAGGCCATCAAAATGCGAAATAGCCGTTAGAGATCTAAAGTTTCTCGGCCATAAGCTGACCGAAGGGGTCGTCGGTCTACACGACGATAATGTAAAAAAGATTAGAGACGCAGAGAGGCCACGCACCAAGAAAGGGGTCAGATCATTCCTGGGACTGACAGGGTTCTAGAGGAATTTTATACCCAATTATTCAACGATAGCTGCACCGTTAACTGACCTCACGAAAAATAAGCAACCGAATAAAGTAGTATGGTAAATAACCCAAGAAAAGGCGTTCGTGGCATTGAAAAATATGTTAGTCTGTAAACCCATACTACGACATCCCAACCTCACTAAGTCCTTTGTGCTTCAAACAGACACGAGCGATATGGCTATAGGTGCAGTACAGCTGCAGGAGTTCGAGGACGGACTGTTCCCTATAGCATATGCGAGCAAAAAGCTTTCTATCATTGAGAAAGCTTATTCTACGTTAGAAAAAGAAGGACTTGGTATAATATTCGGTGTGCGTAAGTTTGATAATTACTTATATGGGAAGGAGTTTGTCCTGCAGACGGACCACCAGCCCCTGATCTACATGCAAAAAACCAAGTAC
The DNA here is from genome assembly GCA_015478945.1 of Trachelipus rathkii. Classification (NCBI taxonomy): domain Eukaryota; kingdom Metazoa; phylum Arthropoda; class Malacostraca; order Isopoda; family Trachelipodidae; genus Trachelipus; species Trachelipus rathkii. The sequence goes on from JABUQX010005768.1 coordinate 28,721, forward strand.
GTTAATGCAAAAGTGATTAGGTGGGCATTGTTACTGCAAAGGTACAAGTTCAGGCTGGAGTCGATTAAAGGAATGAAGAATACCGCCGCGGGCTATCTAACGAGGATCGGGGCATGAAAAGATTATTGTTTCAGGTGAAAGAAAAGCTCCTGTTTTCATTCTTAATGGGGGCGTGTGTTATGCTATTAGGAATATTGGAAAAAAGATCGTGAGCTTCACACGACAATACGGATAAATTTATTTATTTTATTTGAAAAATTGGAAGAAATATTTATTTGGAAAAAGTGATAAATTTAAAATATAATTATTATTTGAATATGATTTAGTCAAGATTTTTATTTTAAAATATTTTTAAGAACAATTTTAATTTAGAAAATAAATATTGTCTCATGGGAAAAAAGATTAATAAAATAACTCTACACCCAGCATCCTGGATACGGGGAAAAGTCATAAATGGAAATAAAATAGTTATTACCAGGTTCCATACTTGATTTTATAATTGGTTCTTCGTTTGGTTCTGCCATCGGTTCTATCTCCGTATAAGATTATTTATAAGGATCTTACCAGTTACTGAATATTACCTTTTGAAGACTTTGCTATCATTTTGTGGTATATATTATTGAAGAGGTCCTGATTCCAAAAGCTCTATTATGATAGCGTGAAGAAACCAGGTTGGACAATCATTATCAATTGGATTAGAGGATAATTGAAGATCATAATACTCAGGACGTGGAATAGAAAGTCTTGTAATCATTCAGAAGGAATTTGAGAGAATTTAGATAGTAACCAGGGAGAAACCTATTAGAACAATTTGAGGAGAGGTTATACAACCTTGTGAAACATTTTGGAATTATATAGATGAAAGTTATAAAACTCTGAGGAACTTGTTGGAACTATTTGAAGGAAAGTTTGGTAACATTTAGAACGACCTTCATCTGGATTTTATTTTGTGTTGTTTAATAAACGAATTCCAGGAATTGTCACGCTGTCATAGATAGGATTCCCATTTTGTGACAATATATATATATATATATATATATATATACTATATATATATATATTATATACAGTCAGATATATATATAGTTATATGATAATATAAATATATATATATATATATATATAATATATTATATATATATATAATTTATAAATGGATATTCGATACAGTCAGAACATATTGAAGACTTTCTTCTTCGCATAGTTCTGAGTGGCGACAGGGCTAGTCAACCGGTCCTTTACCTTTGTTGTTTGCAAAATACTCCTTTGTTGAACCAGCATTGGGAATCTTAGTGCACTCTAGAAACCACCGATCTTCTGAAGAGCTCTGGAGATGAGAACAGAGTTCGAGGCCAAATTGGAAGATGATGCTATAGGTTCTACTGAAAGGGTGAAATCCCTACCTGAAAGTATAATAAGGACTAGCATTGGAAAACATTGCACGAAGAATTCGTTTTTCTAGAGTGCTGTTAGGGACATGAGTTTCGTGGCCATAAAAGTAAGAAAATGCTGGTCAAACTGAGAGGGCAAAATCCCTTAGGAGATGAGTAAATAAGTTATATATATATAATAACTATAATATATATATATAATATATATATATATATACTTATTATATATTATAATATAATATATATATATAATATTAGGTAATATATATATAGATATATATATATATATATAATATATATATAATCAGTATATATATATATATATATCCACGAAATCACCAAACTCAATTCTGTGTTCTATATTGGTTTCATAATCTAAATTGACCCCTCTGACCCATAATTAATAAGGGTCAAAGTTCACCCTTTTGTGAAAACCTAAAATTAAACTTTTCTCATTTTTATTTCAAGTTCGGAGTTCAAAATTATACAGTTTGATCAGAATTTCATAGTGATTCTGCTGGTATTTATCTAATTTTCGTACTAGTAACTAGTTAATAGCAAATTTGTTTATTTTCCTATGGAGGTAATTACCACATGTTGTGAACATGTGAGAGCTTTCGTGTTTCGCTTTTGAAAAATTGCTTCTTTTTTTTTTTGGTATTTGCTACTTTTCTTGTTTAATATTTTTATTGTTAATAAGTTATAATAATATTATGCAGGTTTTAAAATCATTTCCAGCATTTATTCAGTTAATGAATAAGTTATAATTGTTACTTTGTACTATCTCGTAACTACTTTCGTTGGCTTATTTCCTTTGACGTAGGTATAAAAGCTTCCGTCTTGACTCAGAGCCTTATTCCTTCTCTTAGTTATTCGCTCGCGTTTTCTATCCATTTAGATCTCCCATAATTTTGCGCTGTTACCCGATAGACCTGCTTTACAAGAACTTCGAGATTTTCTAAGAAAATTATTTGAGCAATGTCGAGTAAATAATAAAATTTTGATTGCTTTCATTCTTCAAATGGAGCCTCCTGGTTAGGTTTAGTGTTTCTCTGAAGAGTTACTCATTCTGTTATGGATATTTTTGATTTTTTTATTGCAAAAGACTCGGAATGTAATTATCTTCCCTTCGTGATGGTTTTATATTTTATTAGTGAGTTTTAAAGTTTAATACCCGGGTTGAATTTATTTAGGTATTTTTTATACACAATTTTTCTTCGGAGTAATTCTGAAGTCTAATTCCCTTTTCAGCATTTATTTAAAAAGCTGTACTTTGCTTTATTCTGCATTTAGAATAATTTTCTGCCGAACCGGTATTCTCATCCAAATTGGAGCTTCTACTTATTGAAAGACTAGCGAGTCCGAGATACGATTTGGATGGGAATATTCAAGATCTTTGAATAGGTTTCGCCAAAATCACCTGTACTCGTCCCCTCACGATTTTAAAGTCAATTTATTCCGTCCAGATTACTTTAAAGTCAGGGGCCATAAAGAGATAGAAAAATGCTTCTTTTTCTATTCATCTCAATCCGTCAAAAAAACTTCGGCAGAAAATCATATTTACAGTTTGGGTTTAATTTTTGACTCCATTTATCTAACACTTTCCCTTTTTAAATAAAAATTAAACCATTATAATCGAAATTGGAATATTCCCTTGTAACATCCAACATCTTTTTTTTACACTTTTTTTGTTTACTTTTTTTGTAAGAAAATGGTAAATTGATCCCTCCATTATGCTAATTACACTGCAAGAAAAAAGAAATTTGGGGTTCGATTAATCGTTGAATTTTGATTAACCGTTAACTTTATTCAAATTAATGTATTTTCTGCGCAGCCATCTACGTGGGTACACCCTGCGCCAACTTACAGTTAGGATTGAAGAGCACTGGGGTGTTTCTTCCCGGACAAACAATTTTCTCTGTTCCCCAGCCCACTCTACCATCAGAGATCATTCTCACACTAATAATCACCCTCTTAATCACTCCTATTTCACTAATCTCGCACAAACGTCTGATCCAACCAACTTACATATTTCGGAATCTTTGTTCATTCATAATCTTAAGCCTAGTCTCAACAACGACAGTGACCCAATTAGTCTACAATTGCTATGAAGTCGCGATTTTTTGTTCGTCTCAAACCTATCATTCAACCTTGATTAAGTAAGTTTAATTTTTGTTTAACAATGTTATTTGCCTGACACTTGATTAAATCTATAGCTTTGGTTTTCGATTGCGATTGGGGTTCATGGAACACATTAATTATTCATAACTCTGTTTATTATTATTTTTTGCAATCGTTTTTATTTTTTATTATTTTCTATTTTTATTTTTTAGTTTTATTCATTTTTATTTTAGTTTTTGTTTCATTTTGAACTTTATTGTTCACAATT
>JABUQX010005768.1:35000-37500 GCA_015478945.1 Trachelipus rathkii
AATTTTTGCCTCTATTGCAGTCGAAATTTTTTATTAACTCAAGCAATTTCTTACCTTTATGTCTTTCTCGAATATCTTTGGTTATTCCCCACAATGGTCAAAACTTAAAGGCTAAAAAGCCTGCTACATTGCTATAACGGTACAAGTTACAACCCAACGAAGATCAATGCTATCTGTTACGGTTATCAAATTTATTTCGCTCATTGTTACATTTTTCAAATAGACCTACTTAGTTATAAAAAAAAAACTTGTCGTTAAACAAAAATGGTAAAAAAATACCTTATTTTTGGGATATGTCCCTTTTCTCGTTGATGTAGTCGGTTTTTGCTGTTCTAGGACATCTTTTTGTAACGATTTAAAAGCACTCTAATGCTTGTTTTTTTTATGTGGGCTTTCAGGTTTGCTGTATTACCACTTTATCTCAAATTTCTGCCACAGAGATTACAAACTGCCTCGGCATTGGATATTTTTTTAAACTAATCCCAGACTCTACTTTTTGATGACATGTTTAATTTACTTTTGTTTACTTCACTGCTCGTTATATTTAAACTTAGTCCCTAAAAAATTCTTTAAATTTTTTTTTGGAAACTAACAAACTTAAAGAAAGCACATTACTTAGCAGTTAACACATACGACACCTCTATCCACTTGATCACTGAATAACTGAATAGTGATTAATAAATACTCAGAATGACTATTTGACTATGCGGCATGTGCCATGTTTAAAACCCTAATTTTTCGGCTTATTTTGTACATGACATCGGGGAAAGAACGAATAACGAGATATGGAGGAGAAAGAGAGAGTTTCACTTCAGGGTGTCGGGAAAGGGTGATAAGTTTTTTTTTCCGGCCTTTAAAAAAATTTTTTTTGAAAAGAATATCGGCATTCGATATCGAGAAAAAAAATATTGAAATATCGAAATATCGCCAAAAAATATCGATATATCGAGCAAAGAATATTGATATCTCGATATTTTTTGGCCATCCCTATTTTACATCCTACATCAGTCGATGAAGTATTACTCATATAAATCCAAAATTTCAAAAGGTTCATTATTCTTTATTCCTAACTTTTTTAGCTTCACCACAGCAGTCGCAGATTAATTTTATTTTTAAATTTTGAAACAATTTTCATTTAATCAAAATATTTTTTCTGAAAACATCAAAAATTTACTTATTCTGCCTTCAAAGTCTTCTCCAATGTCATTCCATCAAAAAACACAAACAGCTTGTTAAAACCTTCTCTACTGCTACTACTACTATTATCATTATTAAAATAATTTATTTACTGATATCTCTAGATTCTACAGTTTTATAAAGAAATTACAATCACATTTTTTTAGTTTTTTCAGTTTGTAAAAAACATTATCCTTGTTAATATGTCTATGATCCTTCTTCCTTTATCAAAATCAAAACTCTAATGCTCCTCAACTCTTCTTATATCTTGCTCATCCTCCAGAGTTGAAAGAATATTAGAACAGCCAAATAATTAAAAATGATATTAATCCTACCCCCTTTGCTCATCTCTCATCACAACAGGTTTTAACATCAATTAAATATTTCAGTACTTTGCATATTTACACAAAGGCCAAATGATGATTTCATGAATAGTATCTGCAGAGTTTTCAAACATTCATTTGCATTAAGAGAATCAATATGTCTTTACACCTTTAATAGCTTCTTAGAATTGCTGGTGATTGAATATTTATCAAGTCTCTTGTATTTTAAGCAATACAGCTTTAAAACTTATCTTAGAAGAATCCAATACAGATTACGTCTCTTATCAAATCACAGCCCTTGAAAAAAACATCTTGATAATTAAGTTTATAATAAACAGAAAACTGTATCCTGGTAATCACTTTCAAAGTTCATTAATCTCCATCGTGAAAGATCAAATGAATTTAGAAATCGCAATTATCATGTAATTTCAAAAACTCATAGTGATTTAATTCCAAATAGAAACCGGAAACTTGCAATTTCCACATCCCCATTTATTCAAATCGCTGTACAGCCAGACTGCAGTCATAAATAAATGATCGTTGAACTATTTAGCTCTCATATATCTATAACAATATCTATCAGCCCTTAACTAAACTTCCGAATATCTGATCTCAATTTCCTATAATTGTAAACATTTTCGCTACAATACTAGAATAAATATTGTTCAAGATGCAATAAAATCTATGAATCCCTTCTCTTCCCGAATCTTACTCATTGCATATCGTGTCCGTTTGGGGTCATTCATATGCCAAATCTTTTTCGGGAAGAAACTCCTCAAAACTCACTTATTCACGGCTTGGATCTATCTTTTTGGTGTCCCCTTTCAGAAAATACAAACTCTCCTTTTACTATAAATTTTGACTTCCAAATTCTCTCAATAATTTCCATATGGTTATAAATGGCGAGCTAAAAAAAAATTTTAGTTAAAGTATATAAAATATTTTTACATCTTTATAGTTAAAGAAACTCATAATTCCGTCGCCGGCAATTCCCCGGCCGG
>JABUQX010005768.1:42500-69616 GCA_015478945.1 Trachelipus rathkii
ACTGATCATGACACTCTATCTGTTCATGATAATCATAGAATCTTTATGGGTTAGCACAAAGCTTTCAAAGATATCCGAGAAATTTGAGAAACACCCTATTGGAGAGAGTACAATCTCAGCATCCAGTCTCACAAAGAGAGTTCATTCAGAGCAAAGTATAAGCCTCATTATTTCAGCGTCATCACAGTGAACGTTCCGAATCCAGAAGAACAGGTTTCAGATTATGTCATGATTACTCTTACTTGCCATGCTTAATTCAATATCTCTAATACAAATAGAATTATATTATAACATTACCATTATGACATCATATCTTAGCGAAAAAATCATAGATACAAAAAAAATAAGTGCGGAAAGACTATGTTCTGTGAGAGTCACAGAATAGACGAACAGGAATCAAAAATATCTATATATTTAAATAAACTATTACTTTCATTGATAGACTTTTCTTTGAAAATACATTTTGATTTAGATTAATATATAAGTATATTATATATATATAATATATAATTATATATTGTATTAGCAATTTTTAACTAACTAGGGAGGCATACTACGAAAATTCAACCAAGTTTAAAAATGGTGGCAGAACAATTCCGAGAGAGATTTAACAAGAGAGGACCAGGTAAAAAATTATGAGCATGTTGTCCTTTCAAACCATCTCTGATAGTGAGATGTAACGTATGTACAAAATAAAATCACCTGTCGAAAAAAAACAAATAGGAAGAATATAGTGAAATGTAAAAACAATTAATTAAAATATTGATCATAACGGACACTCTGTCAGTAATATGTGCAAGAGAGTGGAAGATTCGGATGGTACAATAAAAGTAGCAGAAAATGAATCATGTGCCAATCTACAAGTTTCTATTTGGATGTATTGCTCAAGAATGACCTTTCCACCGACATTAAATTACGTCTCCTTAAAAAATATCTGTGAACGATTTTACAACTGTAATTCGTTCATTTATCAGATGAATAGCGAAGAAATCATTAACAATATGAGTAAAGATTAAAGAAAATAAGCCAAACTCATGTTTTACATATGCACAAGATATCGCATCTCACTACTGCGATCACTTCATGGATGACGAAACTTTACAGATAATTATACTCAATATATAGGAGAAATGTTCCTGAAAAAAAATACAATAAATGATACTCCACATCCGCGATTTAAACAGCAAGCATATATAAACTAGTGCCTAGATCATGCACTATGCGAATCCCTCTAGGTGAAATATGCAAACTGTAGAACGTCAATCCATTAGATTTTTCAGAAGAGTGCATATGCAAAAACTAATAGATCCAATAATCTCTCAGTCTTCAGAGAAAGTAATTTTCATTGAAAATCACTTCAAACAACACACATCTTCAGATGAGAAGCAATTATACAGTGCCCCCATATTCATGAAAATGTCTATTCCTACTTGACGTGACCATAGCCCTATCGAAAAACTTGAACACGATGAGTAACAATATTAAATAGAATCTTTGAAAAGTTCAACTCTTCCTTAAGATCCAAATCAATTCAGATATGATAAGCTCTTTTTATCAAAAATAAAAATCCACAATTTACATGAATAAAACATATCATTAGCTAATATCAATTTGTAAAATATTTGAATATGTCTATATAAACTTTCATCAATTTATATGCTTATAAAAAAATTATGATTATTAATTGAATTTATATTATTAATTATATATATAAGTTTTAAATCAATAAAATATATTTTTTGCAACAATAATATTTCATTTAAGAAAATCTTTCCAATATTATATTTATATATTAACCGTGCACTCCTTTACAAAATCTATATATTATAACTTTATTCCCAGCATTCTGATTAGTGGGAGTTAAGTAATACTATTATGTCCATAAAATTGGGTAGTTCAAAAGTGTTTACATGTTAAATATAAATCTACGAATTTAATTTCATTGGATGTGTCAAAAGATTTACTATGTTCATATAATATATATATAGTATATATAATAATTAATAAATTATAATAAAAATATAATATAGATATATATATATAAGATATATTATATTATATAATATAATATATATATATAATATATTAGTTATAATATTTACATATCCTACACAACCTAATATACAATATATATCTCCTATTCAATATATTATATAATTAGCTACTAGGCAATAGTATCATTAAATAACTATATATACGTTATATATATATTAACTATATTAAATAATTATAATATATTAATATATTAAATTAATATTTATTACTTATATTAATATAATTAATATAATAAAATATATTATAATTTTCTGTTTCAAATCAGACATTTTATATGTACATAAAGATTGATATTAAATTATTATTATTTTTATTATTATATATATATTTTAATTTAATTATTAATCTATTATTATTATATTATTATTATTACTTATTAATTATATGAATTATATTATTATTTCAATATTACAATCATAGATATAGCGTGTTGTTGTTGTTAATAAGAATTTTTCAGTCTTGGATTTAAATAGAAATATTAAATTTTATATATATATACTAATTGTAGGAAATATGCATATATTAAAATTGCTATACCAAAAATTGCAACACATCAAGAGTCTTAGATTATTATTAAAAATATTATATATTAATAGAACTAATATAAGAATGCTATATTATATAAAACATATATTTATATTATATTACAATGCTAAGTTTACTAAAAAATCTACTTAATTAAAAAACGAAAAATATTTCACAAATCGACAGAGAGACCCAGACCAAAAAATCGTAGAACTTAATGTCTTTTGAGAAAAAATTAGGGGTATGCAAGAGTTTCAACACACTCTACCAGGCAGCATTTTGCCAGAGTAACAGATTACAGCATTAACATAATAAATAATTAAACTATCTTCAAAATGAGAAAACTCACTAGGAGAGTGATTCATATACCCTATAAAGAGCAAGAATTATCACCATTATATATTTGTAAGATGTATTCATCTTAATTGATATCCAAAGATTCCAGTTCCAAGATGTTAAAAATACACTACGAATAGTGTGGTCCTCTATATAACCATATAGAAGAGCTCTAGCTTGATTCACATAGCTGGACATAGTCAGTGCTCCGAAAAATTAAGGAAGATTTTATCCTAGGCGTCCTGCCAAAACCATTCCACCAAATTAAGTAATTCAGTCGATCGCGGTTGATCTACCAGAATAAACAAACGTAAAAAACACCATTATTCTAACATATCACTTATAGAAAGCTTTCAAACTCCTTTGCCACTATCAATTCAGAATGATACGCATTTCAAGATCCTTATAAGAATTTTATTGATAAATTTATATCAAACTGGCAAAAATTTCTTACATAAAAATATGCACCCTGAGAAGTTAAAAGAATCTCAATCATTGTGCCTCCTACTATATGAAACTTTAAAATCTTTGCATCCATCCTTACGACTATACAAGAATTCTTTATACCAATGGTAATAAATACTCTATAAACAAAAAATACTTTAAAAAGCTAAATAACTCGAACTAAAATTACTTCGATATTCAAACGTGATTAATTTACAATCATATATGAACTTTATTTTAATTAAAACCTGATACATTGTATAACACATTCTTAATCCTTTTTGTGTTATCAAAAAATTAATTGTTTCAAGAAGATTAATTTAATTTTTTATTTCACCATTTCATGACAGTAGATTATGATATATATTATAGTTGTAATTAGGATCTAGGTTAGCTTATATGGTAAAATGTATAATAGTATAGCCTATACATTCATGCCATGTAGAACGTGCTCAATGGTAAAATTTAGAATGAAAAGAAAATTTTCCCTCCCCCCCTCCTAATAAATTATGGTGTGAAAAACAAATAAGTTACCAGAACTATTCTATACAAACAAAGAATTACTATTAATAAACTTTAAACTCAGGAATTTGTAGAATATATATATAAATAAGGTTTTCATTACTACATCTATTATTCCCAGCACAATTAACAAGTGAATTGGGATGCTTGTCTTTGTGTTAAGTTTAAAAGAATCCGAAATTTCGTTTTGCATGGCGTATGTACTGCACTTCCCTATTCCCCTCCCCCTCACCACCTCCTCCATCCATGTCTACTTCCTAAACCCTACCTTCTCACCCGCATCCTATCTCTCTCCAACATTTCCGTAGTACCATTTTTTTACTATCTACTCTCGATCCCATTTCTTGACTAATCTACTTTATAGCTTCTTTTACTCCCATAACCATCTCCTTTTCACCTCCCTGCCTCTTCTCTTCTCGAAAACTCTTCAATATCGATTCGCAACCGCATAAGTGCTCACCATGCCATTCCTCAATGGTCCAAACCATGCTCGTCAGTGCCTTCCAACATTGTCTCTTACTCTCGCGCGTCTCATCATCTCATCAACCAATCATATCACAGTCATTGCTGATTTTTTACCACCATCTATTCCCCTACTAGCTCACTCATGTAAATCATCTCACGAAAATCCAACTCAAAGCAAAAACGATCACATGCATCCGCTATATGACTAGCCCTCAATCCATCTATCACAATATATTCCATCTTGAGTGATAGCCTTTAGCAATAACAGAACACGCCATTTTTATGCACGACATTATATTTATTACCTCGTTCATCTTCTAACCACATAATATCTGCTTTCAAAGGTTAAAACTTAGCTTCACAAGATTTATCGTAGCAAATATGGAATAATCCCTCACCGAGAGTTTAAGTGTTATTGCATTGATGAATTTCAAATAAAGCCGATGACCTCCATTTAGAATATTTCCTGAGTCAGACCACTTTTCCACTTTAATCATACTCTTCCTTTGTGCATCTACTATTTAAAAATTAATATCTAAAATATCACTCAACAAATCTCATCCCTCATTGGCTCATAATGATTTACATTCTAACCTGAATCGATCCTCGACAGGAAGAAGTATCTAAAATGACTAAACCGGCTTAACTTCTTCCATACGACCTGCTGACCTCCTCACACTAAGCTCTACATCGCCGCTATTCGCCCTCATCTGCTCCTCCCCAAAACAACTAACACTACAGATCAGCACCTTATATTTATAACTTATGTACCCTAAGATAGTCCCAACACATCTATCTCTTCCAAACTCTCTCCCTCACTTTAAAATCTCATTGTACTCTACCTATGCTGTACACTACAACCCATACTATAAGGCGCCGAACCCCATACCTAAAGTTTATATCCTATATATCATAAGCCCGCGTGACTCACAGAGTTTAAAACTTACTATATCGTATATTCAACATCATAGCCGCGAGCTATCGACCCATTACTGAACTATTAAATTCCCTCAATTCACAATTTCGGCGAGAGCCCCAAAGCACGTCAACGCACGCTCATAAATCAATGCTGAGCATTGGGTAAATTGTTCACTTCCAACTAACAGATAATATATCAATGACAACTTAACAACTATTAATTTACATCACATCTATCATTCTTCTTGATTACGTTTAACCCTCTTCTTCCCACTCTTTTAATACGACTTTTGTATCTGCACTCTACCCCTATCCTAATAACTTCATACAACACATCTAGCATAATATATCATATAAAAACCCTAACCTATTTTACCTAATTAAACCCCACTAATAACTCCATTTCCATCCATCTAACCCTCCATAATCACCCATACTTCTTCACGCTTAATTCATTATGCTTACTCAATCTAAATAAACAACATCAATACACCTCCTATTCTCATTCTTATAACCATTCTCCACAAGCTCTTACAAATTATAAAACCCTTAATATCCATACATACATCCCCTCTCCTATACATTACTAAATATTCACTAATAAATCATCATCCATTGTATCCACCCGCATTTATCCTCTACCGTATAATAATCTCTCACTATATCTCCAATTATAATATATCTCACCTATAATACACTATACATTCTATAAGTCTCTAATAACACTCAATAGACAAATATATCCTTGCTATATAAGACTTAAACACTCCAATATCTCATAACTCCCTTTCCCTTTATATACAATCCAAACAACCCTAATTACCTACGACCAGAACATCACTGTAGAACCTCTTCCTTCCTCAACATAAATAATATAAGCACTTACAGCCAATTCCTCCACCCCCCTCTGCCTCCCGATCTAACACTTTCCATACGTCCACACCATCATAGCCTGTAGGACTTTCCTTTTTCTAGTTATCTCGAGAGAAAGACCTAATAATCGTGCATTGGTCATATCCTACCTCCCTCCCTCTTCACCGCACCCAACCCAACCTCTCACCTCCATCTTGCCACCAATCATCAATATCCATTCTAAAATATCCCCCCATCTTTCCTCACTCCATCTGCCCCTCCTGATCGATCGCCATCCCCCGCCTTAAAAAAACCATTCCCTAACCTCCCTCTTCTTCTTTATATTACTTCTTCAAATATTGGCTCCTGTTTCAAAATTTGTCACTTTTTACACACCACATTATTTCATTCTCTTCGCCCTTCCACCCGCCTTGCTTCCACTCAACCCACAATCCTCCCAGCTTTCCCTGTCTCCTATCCCCAACCTTCACATAGACCTCTTTTTCTTTTTCACCAAATCTTTCCACCTCTCATTCCACCACATGTCACTTCACTTTGCCTTCTACGTGCTCGCCCTTTACTCCGATCAATCCTTCTCCCTTCTTCACGCAAAATGGCCTATAAGTACTCTTCCCCGCCTCCTCACATCCCAATCCGTCCGCTCATCAGCATCCCGCCACCTATCCCCATATCCCTCCTAAAACTCCGCTAACAACGTCACTAATTTCCCACGGCTAATTACTTCTATTCCTCTACTTTCTCATTTCTACAGACTACTCACTCTCCCCCTACGCCTCAACCATGCAACCACCAAGAATAAAAACCCCCCGTCCTACCGACACCTGCTGAATACTTTACAGCCAGATAATTCGCCTCCTATTCCATCTATTAATACACACTTAACCGGATGAAGTAACGCCTCCCCCGATCTCATCTTCCATGGGTATACTTATGAATTTTCACGTTTTCTAACCACGTATTCCCAACTATCAATATTCTATCACAACAAAACTCTAACAGGACTTTCATCATAGACATTCCTCCCCTACCCAAAAGACCGATAAATCTCCCCATCTGCCTCTACTCCTCACTCCTCATTTCAAATCTCCCAATAGACAATATTACATAACCCCGAACATTTCACCAACAATAATTCAACTCACGTCCAAAAGTCTTTACTCTATCTCCGTCACCATCGACTCCATTGACTGTAGCAACCGCATATAAAAAACCCACAATCCCCCCAAATTTCACTTTAGAACCCGATTATTCGACAAGAGATCAGCCGAGATATGCAACACGATAGTACCCATGAAAATTACCCCACACTGCAATAGACGCGACAAGACGAAACTAGTTCCACCCTCCGCGCCCTCACTCTGCATCGTCACCCCCAAATCCACCCCGTACATTCCCAACAGACATCACCTTCTATCTTTCAGCTTATTTCTTCACACCTAACGACATCCAACCTTTTCATCAAACAGAGATAACACCGACATTCTTCCGCTTTCGAAATCTCATTACCCTCCACATTCATACAACTCCACTTAGATTCTACCTCTCTTTTGCCCTCTATTCTTTACTCTCCTAATTCCTAATCCTGACCTAGATGCACACTCTACTTATCTTCTAGTCCCGACACTTAAATAGGCATGCACTTACGTGGAGAATCCACAACCTATCAACTTCCAATACCTCAACCTCCAAACCCCTCAAACAAACACACCCAAAAATACCATTAAAAATTATATACAAAAAATATAAAAAATCGAACTTAATGTTTTGTTGACCTGTGAGTAAATACAATAGTTGAAGGAAAACCTTCTTCTTCAAATCAATAATTGATTACACGATGCATATACGTTCCTGTAAGATCCTGATCATACCGTAATGTAAATCAAGAGTCTTAGCTAAAGACACTCTCTAATCACAAGCTCAATCATTCTATTATCCCCTGGGGGGTTATTTCTTCCACACAAGTATCTAAATTCTATATGAAATATGAATGAGTACTAATAAGACCCCTTGAAAACCTTGATTTGAGTATTTCAAGTAGACAAAGATGATACTGAGAATAGAAAACCTCAAAAATGTATGATTTATCCTGAATGCAATTTCCACGCAAACACGTTAGCATATATTCGAAAAAGTTAAATAAAGAGAAAGACTAATAAATTAAGGATATTAGCTTAAAGGTCTCATATACATGTCCATGATATATATATATATGAAATGAGAAGTATGAAAAAGATATAGATATATAATAAATATAGATATATAATAATAGTAATAAATATAATAGTAATATATTATTAGTATAGGACTATCATATAAAGAAGATATTCAGCTAAAATCTCATATACCCTTACAGGCTTATAATTATATAATATATATAAATATATATATAGAATAATATATAAATAGATATATATATATATAGTATATATAATATAAATATGTAATATATATAAATATAATAGTAATATATATACTAATGTAATACAATTAAACTCCTTGTGGTTCGAACCCACAGACCTGCGCAGGATTGGATTGCCAATACCCACTGTACGCCACTGCGTACACAGTCAGAACCACGAATAACGATAAAATATCTAAGACTGAAGAGAGAATGACGATTTTCTCAAAAGAAGAAAGAGAGAGAGAAAGAAAGGAAGAGAGAGAGAGAGAAGAGGAGAGAAAGGAGAAGAGAAAGAGACAAGGAGAGAGTGAGAGAAACAAAGAGAGAGAGAGAAGAGAATGAGAGAGGATGAGGAGAGGAGTAGAGAGAGAGAAAAGAGAGAGAGAAAGAGATAGAGAAGAATGACGGAGAGAGAAGAGAACGAAGATATACTTCCCAGGGAAAAGAGAAGAGTAAAGACAAAGGTCAGAAGAGAAATGACGATGTAACAAGAGTAGAAATAGAAACGCGGAACGAGAGAGATTGAAGAGACAAAGAGAGGATGATAGAAAGATGACGAGACCGAGCAAGAGATTTAGATGAGAGGAGCAGACATGGAGAGAGGAGCGCGAGGAAGAGACTGAGATTAGAAGACGGGTAGATGATGGAGACGTATCAGAATGAAGAGCATTGGAGCAAAGAGAGGAAGACGATGAGAGATAAGATGCATTATTGTATCACGTATATTTGTTTTGGTCGGCTATCTGGAATCAGAGTTTGAGGCTGTGAGGGGTTTGACAGATAAGTTAGATTAAGTAGCAGGTTAAGTAGTGAGAGGCTCTATCTGACAGGTGAGTGAATTCATTGTAATTTGAGCAATTGTAACAAGTACTGAGTTTATATTATTAGAATATAGTTGTATGAATAGGATTTAGTGATGCAGAGTTAACAGAAGGAGTGGTGGAAGTAGGAATGTTCGTAGGTCGCAATATCCTGCGCATGTTAAATTATTAGTACGCTGAGGTGCATAGGTTTTGCAATAAGGGTTATGTATGTGGCACGGCTGGATTATCATTATACTTTATTATACTTATAATTATTTAGGTATATCAGTAATCTTATAATAATACTATGTTATATTACTTTATGATATATTATATATTTACCTATATGTATACGTAAATTTTAGATGTAGTAGTGATTATGGTAGGTAGTAAATTATATATTATAACATTATTATTTATATATTAATATATAAATATATAATATATATATATATTATAATATTATATAATATATATATATATATAGATACATAGTACATATATATATAATATATTATATATATATATAGAAAATGGAATCTCTTTAACAGTAATCCATGAAATTCATTTACTCTTGTATAGCTGTTTGTTTTATTATCAGAAGATACCAAATGGACTGTTCATAATAAGGTATTATTTTTATATTATTCTATATTTATTTTTATTTTCGTTAGTGAAATTAATTATTATCGATAATATATTCATTATTTCGTGAATTTTCAATTCCTACTACATAGAAATGTTACAAAAAGTCGATCCTACTGTTTTTTTTTTTTTTTTTTTTTTTTTTTTTTGTTTTTTTTTCACTTTGCGTTACGAAAGAACACGGAGATGAAGCGTAATGCTGCAATCAAGTTGAATGAGTATTGAAGAAGATTTTCCTCTGAAAACTCTTTCAATTCAATGTTAATTATCCTTCACGTTGTGAGTCTGGTAAGGCCTCCTCATCATCCGACATGGAAATGCTATGTTGAGCGTCCTTTTCACATGACATCCAATTAACTTTACAGCATTCCAGAATCAAACTTTTTCCAGCATTCAGTTAGTTCATTACAGTCCATCAAAGATGGGCTTAAAAGCATTAGTTTATGAAATCCATAAGGATTTGCCCCATATCAAAGGCACTTCATATAGAAGGCACATTAATGCTCATAAATCTAGTTAGAAAGATTGATGAGGAAACGGATCGTAGCCCAAACTAAAAAAAAAAAAGGTAAGACAAAAAAATACAAGATCTGTTAGAAACGCCTTTGACCTCCTTTTAAAGAACATCATAGAAAACGAATAGCTTTTCAAAAGAGAAACTCCCTCAAGAAAAAGAAAGCCTAAAGCTACAGCAAATTTCAGATAACTAATAATTCCCTTGTTTTTAAAGAAGCTAATGTAATGGATTTAGAATGCATTTAAGAGATTAATACATTAAAGACTACAGATAGGCAGCTTGAAGCAGCTTTTCCAAAAAAGTTGATGAAGCAGTACCACCGTTTCGCATCGAAAATAAGAAAGTGAGAGCAAAGAAGATGAGAAAAAATATAAAAGAACCTTGCTTTGACAGATTTCTACAGTAGAAATCAAGCAAAAAAATAAATAATTCTTTGTATCATTAGAGAATTTGTGCATCTTTTTTGTTTTCATTTTTATTGTTATATTCATCACCTCCTCAGCTTTTTTCAGATTGTATTTTTCACTTTTTTTTGTTGATATTAACGTCATTTTTAAAGAAAATAAAGGAAATAATCTCCATGCCTATCCAGGGTTCCAGTTGATTTTGTTATCTTGTCTACAATTAGCTTTCTTCATAATTCAACGTGAAGAGAAAGACTTAAATTTAAATAGTTTGCAAATACATGTAAAGTTTTAATCATTTTGTATAGATGCAGATTATTATAAGTAATAAAAACAGATCAGGAAATTTAAATTACGTGAAAAATATTTTACTTCTTTGTATTAAATTAAAACAAAATAAAGTTTCATATGTGAAACTGGGAGCGAAACATTTCAACTGAAACCTCATCCGGCACCTTTGGTTGGGAAAAAAAAAAAAATCCATCCACAGTAAGCGAAATAAACACTAAAAGTTGATTATTTTAACCAAATATGTAGTAAAAAATATCATATACCAAAAATAAAAATAATTAATAATACAAATAAAATTTTCAACCACAGTTAGTTATATGAAATTTTCTTCAAATTTTCCTTAAAAAGGGTCTATTGCGACTCCTAAAAGTGATATGACCTCCTATTATTTATATTATTATTAACTTATTATATTTTATGATTATTATTCATATTATTATATATTTATTATATACTATTATTATTATTACTTATTTACACCATTATTTAACTGTTGAGAATGAAAGACATGGAGGCGAGCCCTGCCTTATTGAACTTCGGGATGATTGGAGATTGTGTACAAATATAGAAGATTCAAACAATAATATTGAATAAGAAGGGTTTTGCATTTGTGTTAAAGGCGAGGTTTTTGAAATAAGTGTAATAAAGGTAAGGTGAATCCACATGTGTATGCAAATTATATTGGATTGTAGACAACCCGCTATGAAATTTAACACTTATCTCCGTTAGATGCTGATGAAATTAGAACGGAATTATGCAGAATGCTAGAGTCAGGAAAGTCGTGTAATGGTAGGAAGCGGCTGTGCAATTAAACCTGTGAATGCAAAAGGACTAAGTCTTGATTGCACTATGGTTTTACATGAAGATACTGGTTATCGGTGTTATTGTATAGTAAGAATCTATATTTGTGGAATAAGAGTATAGATCTAAGATGCAATCTGTTCAAAAGAACAATCTTGGGGGTGTATGTTAGGGTAGACGAAACTATAAAATGCAGAATGAACACTTAGGGAGTTGCGTTTTGAACGTATGCATAAACGGTATAAACACGAGAATTCATTATATACAGATGTTTGGACATAGTAAAGAATGGATGATAGTTCGATTGTTAACGAGCGATGCTTATAGTGGTGAGTCGCTGGAATCGAAAATGTGAGTCGTCAGTATTAATGTGTGATTGAAAGGAATAAGAGTGTGGCAGAGGCAGAAGAAAGGTGCCGCAATTAATAGAGTCAGAATGCTGGGTTTTGTCGACGAGGGACTCGTTGTGGCTGCCTGATCTAGGATGATAACCGCCCCATGAGGATCATACTCACAGTGTGGCGCTTTCATCGCCGCTTTAAAAGCCCCAAGGTGGATTTTTCTGATGCACGATTTCTCACTGGTCGTATAAAGGGGACGGTTAAAGTGGGATTTTTCTTTTCGACATGCTTTCATGTTCATGTTCTTACTATTCTTTCGGTGTATTCTACGCACCTCGCCCCCATTCTGTGGTTAGAAGGGTCTATAGTATAGAATATATATATATATATTATATATATTATATACCCTAATATATTTAGTAATATTAAGGGTGTATATATATATATATATACTATATAATATATATATATATTATATTAAGTCCATATATAATTATATATATATTAGTATTATATTATATATTATAATAGAATAAAATAGATAATAGTTAGTATAAATGATATACCCTCTTGCCAGATCAATGAAGGAACTCCAACTAATGCTATCATCTAGACGTTTTTCTTTGGGCATTAAGGAAAACGTTTTCCAACATCATCCTCGAGCTCTTGAGGAATTGAAGGAAGGGATCCGAGAGGAAATCGACGCAATTCCACTGAGATGAAGAGAGAGAGTCATCGAGAACTTCAGGAACGACTCCATCAATGTATTGCCAACAACATCCGCCATTTGTCTATAACATTTTTTAAAACACATTAAAACAGAATTATTTTTCTTATTTTTCAAAAATATTCAACTTATTTTCTAGATTGTTGTGTTCTTTTTTTTATTATTCGAAATGTGGGAGATCTTTATAACCCACCATGTATAATAAGTTAACTATTTCAATTAAAGTATTTGTAAGGAACATAATTTTTTTAACCTTTTGTTTTTGAATTATATTTACATTTATTCAATTACTATTAAGAATAAATAAAATACTGTTGCCCTGAGTATTTTAAACAGTTTATTGTTTATTAAAGATTATCAAACGATCTAGTATGTAAATAAGAAATCAACCTCTCAACTATGTTTGTTATGTAAGTATATTTAATAGTTGAGTTTCAATATTGTTAAAAAAAAGAATTGAATTCTTATTAAGACGGCCCTTTTTGATTATTATTTCCAATACTATTTACAGCATTGTCATTCCCTTTTAAAAACTAAGAAAGATTGATACCATATAATTTTTTGTCAACTCACAATTTTCATTTATTAGCGCTGTTTGACATAAATAGGGAACAAGAAATGGGTAAAGATCTGCTAAACTCAAATAAAATTTGAAACATTTTTACTGAGATGTTAATACAGTTAGAGATTTCCAGTCATTAACTTCCTTGCCAGTAAAAAATATCTGGGATTAATATACATAAATAAAAATATCATATTTCAACTATTTATCGTATTTTTCTAAATACTTTAAAAAAAATGTAAATATATAATATTTTAGATTTTTGTAACCATATTAAATTACTTAAGCATTTAATTCTGTGAAAACTAGACTATATGTAGGTAATGAGTCTCCCTTACCTTTCCTTAGGCTATGATGCGCGACGAATAAATAATGACAGTAAAAAACAATTAGTCATCGTTGTCAATTTCTCTAATTTTTTAACCATTTTTAGACCCGGTTTAATTTTGCTGAAACATAATAATAACTGTGCAGGGTCTAGTTAAACTGAACGAACCGTATATTAATTTAGTAATAGTTTAAGCGTAGGTAAAAGCTGGACATTAATTTATTAAGAGATATCAGTCAGTGAAATATGGTTAAAAACATGGGTTTCCGGAATTGGAATCGCTGTGAACGCCCCTTTAACTTAAATTCCATTATATTCTGTTTTATAAGTGTTAGGAGACTTACAGCGAAAAAACCCGTAAACCGTAACCATATTTTTTTCAGTTGTGTATTTTGTCTATTTAATATATATGAAAATATATCTACATTTTGATATTTACATAATATAATTATAAAAAATTATAAATACTAATATATATATATCTATGATCTAATATATATATATTACCTAAATCTTATATATATATAATAATATATATATATATGTATAATATATAATATATATTATGATATATTGTATTCTCTTGTTTATAAAAAAAAATATTATATATTCTAATATAATATATAGATATATATATAATATATATATTAATATATAAATATTATTAGTACTATTATATATATATATATTTGAGTGAGGTTTACAGGAAACACACTGTAAAATTTACTTCAAAACTACATAAAAAATATAATATATTAATATACCTATATATATATAACTAGTATATATATATATACTATTAATATCCTATAATAATATAAGTAATAAATATTATATATATATTATATATATATAATATAAATATATAAAATTATATATATAAATGCCGACCCAGGACAACTTATGCAGGGCAAAGCATATTTGTTAGACAGCCAGAGCCGAAAACATATCTAGACCGATAGCTTAGCGGATAGCTTTTAAAGGGATATCATTTAAAGGTCAGCGCTCAAGCATTTGCAGCACATTACCTCCCGAGAACACACCAGCGCTTTAATTAGTGAACTGTAAATTAAATTCTGCCAAAAAGGTGGACCAATCTCCCGAGAAGCAGCATAGTTTCGCGGAAGATTCTGCCAACTTTTCTCCAAAACTGCTTTTAAATAATTGCTGCCTGATTCTGATGTAATAAAATATATATTATATTATGTATAATAGGTATATTATTATATATATTATAATATATATATATATATATATATATATAACCTTATACTAGATATTATTATATTAAGTATATATTATATATATTTACAAAAATACATCAAATAGATTTCGTAAAACTACGTCGATGACCTATAGTACCATGTAACGGTGCAGGGATGTCGTAAGACGTCCAAATACACGTTATCATAGGACACGTCGCTAGCTTTGATTCGCACGTTGTAACGTTCGCTGAGAGCTGACATTTCCACATCCCAGGATCTTCGTAATATTAATTTACTATACGATATGGACATCGCAATAGGACGTAAAGCGACGTCCGCTTTTACCTCCTTAGTGTGCTAATATGTATATATTTATAATATATTTATATATATATAACTATATATTATATATATAGATAGTAAATATTATAGTATATATATAGTATATTAAAATATGTTATTATATATATTGTAGTAATATAATATACTAATATCTTAGAAATATATATATATATATAAATATAATATATATATATATATATAATAGATATATATATTATCATATATTATATATATATATATATTATGATATATAAGATTATATATATATACATATTATATATTATAGTAATATATTAATATATAATAGTAATATATCGTAAGACCAAAACAAATAATTAAAATTTTAAATAATTTATTATGACAGCACTACATGCACTTCTCGCCCTAAAAACGAAGTACTATGAGCGCTAATTCAAATTAAATACATTAAATATTATATGACCATAATCACTTTTGAATTATAATTTAAACACTGAAAACCAACTTAGTTCCTGCTGCTCACCTTAGATTTTAAAACAATCTGGATCAAGCATGTTAGGGATGGAAGACCACGTGGATTTGAAATACACACGAAATAAACAACTACAACACACACATGAACTATATTATTACACAATAATTGGATCAACTATTTGTGATAGAGTTTATCCATTTGGAAGAAATTAGATTTAAAGCTGATTGTTATTGAAGAAACCTTCAGACAATATCAGACACCAAGCGCATTCTTTTTGTGTTTACATTTTCGTAAGCGGTGCCTTAAATTCGGCAAGCCAGAGAAATATCACTTTAAACAGAAATAAAGAAATCTTTACGTTGGCGAGCACTATCTCTTTGCGATTTTCGGTAGTTTGACAAAAAGAATCGCAAACTTGAGCATTTTCTACGTTTCGTAAGCACAAATCATTTAAATTTCAAAAGGTTATTATATATTATATACCTAGAATAATGCTTAAGCACCATTTTTGACCTGCAAATATATAATTAAATATAATATATATATATATAACACCACTATATCATACCTACAACTATAATCACACAATATATAATATATATTATATAGTATATATACAGATATATATATAGTATTTATATATATTATATATATCAATAATTTCATAACATCTATATATATATATTATTATATATAATATATATGCAAATATAATATATTAATAAAAATTTAATTTAGTAATATATTATATATACTATGATATATATTATACTATATTATAATATATATATATATAATAATATATTTATATTATAATAATTATATATATACATACCATAACTATATAATATAATATTTAATTAAAAATTCTCTTTATTTTTTTAAATGTGATGAATCTAATACGTATATATATATAGTTATATATAATATTATATATATATATTATATTATATATATAATATATATATACATAATATATATATATATATATATTTATATATATACACACTATATCTAACTAATCATATATATATATAATATACATATATATATATATATATAATGATATATATACTATATATTTTAATTTATATATTATATACCTACCATATAACTCCTATATAATATACGCAACACGTTGGGATTGGGCACGCCACACGCAGCTGAAAGAACATAAGTATGGCTCATATAACAAGTCGCTTTCGAATATTAGTAATAATAGATATATTAAATATATATTAATATATATTATATAATGAACACTATATATACTATCATACCGACGGTCGAATCATATATAATATTATATATATATCTATAATTATATATATATATATATATACTATATATTATATATATAAAATCATATATATATATATATAGTATATATAATCTATATATATATTAGGCTATAATGAATAAAAAGGTAAATTATTTTGTGAATATCCGGGCAAAATATACTGTGTATCCCGGATATCGGTATGAAAAAATTGTGAGTACTTGTATCGTATTCGGTATCGGAGCAAAAATTTGGTATGTGCAACACTAATAATAATTATATTTTTTTTTTTTTTTCTTTTTTTTTTTTAGGCAGATTCTCAACACTCACTTCGGCTGGCACTCAAAGGGAGGGGGCGGATAATAAAACTTAAAAAAACCACCCAAACCCAGTTAACGCAAAGTCTCAGGTGAGCGAGACGTGGGCCTTAAAGAGAGGAAAGATTAAAATATAGATGGAAAAAACAGAAGAAGAAGGAGTTCTGCATAGCAGAAGTAGCTGGAAAGAAAGAGACCGACAACGAACAAGTCTGGGGGTTCAGCATACTCAGCGAATTCATGAGAAAGAAGGGCACCCCCTTGTGCAACGAGGGCGCGCAGGGTGAGAGGAATGCGAGAGGTATCAACTCCCTGAGCAGCTGCCGCCGTAGTACTATAGATAAAGGGTAGAGCGCCAAACGTTAAGTCGCAAGAATAGAGGCGGTAAGAGAGTTTGAAAAGTAGGGGACAGTTTTATTAAAGTCTCTTAGCTTTAAGATCAATCACTAATCCTCAATAGAAGGGTGGGAGCGGAGCCTCCCAAATAGTGAGAACAGTATACCATACAGGGGAATAAGGCCTTATAACATGTGAGTCAGCTGTGCGTAGGAACAAAATCCCGCAGCCGTTGAACAGAATCCCGTTCTTTGAGGCACCTTAGCAACGATAGAAATATTAAGTTTCCAAGATAATTTGTTGTTTCTTGTCACCAAGAATGTTATGTTATTCACAGAGAGACGTTAGATGGAAAGGTGAGGTGTAATATTATGAGAGGCGAAATAGTGAAAAGTCTGAGCTTTTAAAGAGTCACTCCAATTTACTAAAAAAAGGTCCTGCGGTGACACCCAACCACCGGCGAAATCCCAATCCAGCAGTCGACAGAATAAGAAATCGGAAAGCTGAAGACGAGAAGGCAACCTCTAGAAGCAATAAGAGGGAAGCAAGAACCCCCCACACCATTTGAATGAGTTGAAGAATGGAGAGTTGAGTCCCGGCATAAGAGTGAACAGAGTTGAAGTAAAAGCTGAAGCAGAATCGTATAGACTGGAAAGTCGGAAATAGAAGTTGCGCCATCACCCGAAGACTTGAAGGAACACAACACGTTAATACAACCAGGAAAGGAGGAAGAGAACGCTCATCAACACGAGCTGAATGGAGCGACTTCAAAAGAAGCAGAAAACACGCACAGAGATAAGCAAAGAGATGGAGAAACCAAAGGGAATGGGACCTTTAGAGAGCAGTGACGCGGTGCCAAACCCGTCAAAAGCTTGGGATAAGTGTCAAGCGCCACAGCAAGAGCTTCCCATGATCCCTAGGGCAGAAGACCATAATCAACGACCTTAGATACGATATAGTATGTCACACAAGTTGACATCCCGCACACGACCGAACAAGAAATACTGGTGCGATCTGAAAGGAAGGGAATGAGACTGCAGATGATCAGAGAAATGAGAGTTAAGAAGAGTTTAAAAGACTTTAGATAGATAAACAGGTGATAGCTCTAGGCGCTAGTGTGTAGAAGCAGAACGGCTCGTTTTTTCGGGATCGGTTGACATATGCGCGCTTCCAGCATTGAGGAAAGTATTAGTATTAAAGACATAGAGAATAGAGTGAACAAGGACAGGCGTCAGCTCGAAAGCACACTCCTCCAATAACACCGGAGGAATGCATCCGGGCGACTTAGCTTTCTGACTTCAAGAACTCAAGGATCCATGCTAGCACGATCAGTGTAATAGGTAAAAGTATGGGAAACCTGAGAGAGAAGGAGTAAGAGAGGGATCCCAGAATCGTCCAGGGTAGAATTATATGAAAAAGGAGGCGAAGAGATTGTGCCTTATAAATGGAGAGTTTATGCAACAGAACGATCAGGCGATAAGGGAGGACAGCGCAGATCTTACAAAAGATTTGTCATACAGAGATTTTTCTGGCAGGGCAAAATTTTCTATCAGTAAGAGAAGAAGCCAAGCAGGTTGTCGCACTTGTCTTTTAGTAAAAGCGCGGCTTAGCCTGACGAAATAATCCTGAACAGAATTCCCGAGCCACACAATGAAAAGATTAGTAACGAGTGATACGGAGAAGGAGAGTTTTTCATGCCCGTTAAGCTTGTTTCTGTCGCTGCATGGAGCAAAAAAACAATTGCGATCGAACCAAGGATTTAAGGAAGCTAAAGATATTTAGTAAAAGATGGAATGAATCTGCTCATGTCCCATAGCTTAGTTCGCACCCCACTTCATTAGGGCGACCTGAAGCATCCCGTGTCACAGGATTCATTCCATAGAGTAGTTTGCAAAAAACTACGCAATGGCCCCCAATAGCCCGATTAAAGTGCAGAAATTACGTTTAGGGCAATGGAGGAGCGCCTGAGAAAAAAGTATTATAGTTAAGAGCTATAAGATTTGTGGTCAGAAGATCACCGATGGAAGGAGAAATGGTGTTTTTATACGAGAGTAAAGGATTAATGGGGAACATAAATCAAGTGTGTTCAAGAATTGGTTTGGACGATCTGGAATATGTGTAGGTTACTTAATTAACTGTTCAGATGGGTTGAGAATATCTGAATGTTTTGGCTCCTCCACAAACATCAGTGTGAGAGTGAGCCAACCAACTCAGTCGTTGGATGTAACGTTGAATCCCTAAATAGAGGACATCAGCATTGGATCGGGAAGAGTAACAGTCTATGAGAAAGTAGTGAAGATAGTCAAAAAGAAAGTGAAAATCTGTTCATTAGGCGGAGCAGTACAGACACACACAAAGAAAACTAATGATCAGTAGCTAGGAGAAAGATTTTTAGCCCAGAAGACATCGAAGTTAAGGAGATCATGATTCTCGAGAAGTGCTACGGGAGTGTTATGTTTAGTATAGGCCAGATCAACATTTAGGTCCGAATTATAGAAAAATTATAAGTTAGAGATTTTAGTTTATTTGGAAAATGATCCTAAAATATCAGACAGTAATAAAAGTTAGGTGAGCAAGTTAGAGAGGTGATACTTCCCAGATTCATGGTTAGCAGAAGGCCACCTTGGGCGACAGTCAATGAAACGCTATTCTGCGTCCCACCCTACATCCTTCACACAAAGTCATTATTAATCAGCCAGTAGCAACAAAAAACAAACAACTCAAGCTCTTGTATCACATACAATGAAGAGTCAATCATATAATACTAATACACATTAAAACCTTAAAGCTAACACATTAAAACCTAAAAGATGTTTATATATAAATATTATTTTAATAACAACTAAAAACCATATCAATAACTAAATGTAACTATGAACAAATTTTAAAAAAAAAACTAAATTAAATAATAAATAAATACAATAATAAAACTTAGCTTAAATCCTAAAAACTGGCGAGATACACAACTAGCACTTCGACACTTGCAACATTAAATATCAAAATGCTAAAAACCACTTTATAATAATAAAAATTAAAAGAAAAAAAAGCAGAAGGAGAACACTACAAAACCAGAGACTTTAATCTAAAAATTAGAAAAGAAGAAACTCAAAAAAATTAAAAAACTGAATTGGCCAAATTAAAAACACTCGCAAAGCACCACTCGCAAGTTACACAAGAACAAGCGTTCAACTATAACTGATATATTATATATATAATATTATATAATATATATATATATAATATATTTATATAATATAATATATATATATATAATATATATAATATATTATATATATTATAATATAGTATAGTATATCATAGTGTATCAGTGGGCGAATCTAATAACTTTTATCTCGTGCTCTCATCTCTTCTTCTCCCTCTCTCTGCTGCCTCTCGTATATATATAGCTACTATAAGCTGCTACTATATATACTAGTATTATATTATAATATATATATTATATATAATTTAATATATATATATATATAATATAATATATATAATTCATATATTAGTATAATATATATATATATATATATTATATATTACTCATTGATTTATTCAATTGGCGTTTGCACGGATCATCGTTTCTATTTGTACAATTCAACGATAACTTTATAATAATTTAATAAATAATTATTCCTATATTTTTAGAGTATTATTAGTAATATTTAAATATTTTATTTTGTTTATTAAAATATTTTTTTGTTATAAAATATATTTATTGTAAAGAAATTTAAACAACATTAAAAAACAGAGTTATTTATAAAACAATTTTGATAACTATAAAATGACAGATATGATATCCGCTATAATTGGACACGGATTATCCTATTTTTTTAATGGTGTTTAAAGCTTATTTTGATAGCGCTATTATCTTTGTCGATTTTCAATTTTGCATATTTATTGTTAATATTTATGATGGTATAATTTCATTTTTTGAGCCAACTGTTCGCATAAAATATATGAAATAACATCTAACTTGTGAAATTTGCAAAATGAGATGGGCTACTATAAATTCAATTCAGTGATGAATCTATGAGGCACCAATTGAAAAATGGAACCTTCTCTGATATATCATAATTAAAACACAAATAACCTATAATATTATATAAATTATATATATAATATATTATATATATCAAATATATATATATATTATATATAATCTTATATATAATATATATATATATATATATATATATATAATAATATATATATATATATATATTAATATATATATATATACTAATTATATTATATATATTATATATATATATAACTATATATGATTATTATATTATATACATGGATATATATATATATATATACAATACTATTCATATATATATAATATATATATATATAATATATATATATTAATATATATATACTTATATATATAATATATATAATAATTAATATGATATAATAATAAAAATAGATAATAATATAATAAGTAATAATAATAATAATATAATTAATAATAATAATGAAATAATAATATAATAATAAATAATAATTACATAATTTTTACCCCATCAAATGAAAATGAAAAGTATTATAAATGGAAATGAGGAGACATGTTTTGTGGTCCGTAACGATTTCTTTAGTCAAGTTGCCTGTTCCTCAAACATGTATAAAATATTTAAACCAGCGGACTTATATGTAAGGTTTCCAAGTTTGGAATAATGATGGCAAATTGGCTACATCAATAAGGAATAATGATGGATGTATTATCAAGATTTAAAAGATAAGGAGGGAGCTGAAAATCAGTTGATGGGATGAGCAGGTTCATTCCCTTTTCAACCAACATATCTTTCCTCATTCATTTCTTCTAAAACTAAATCTTTCTTTCCTCATATCATGGTTCGATCGTGCTATTCTCTGGTCATTAGGCTGAGACGACAGTGCATGTGGGTTGGAAATTCTCTGTTCTCTTCCCATCACTCTCGCTATTTGTAATTCAGCTGAAATCGTTGCAGGGATACTCTTCGACGAGCAAGCTGGCTTTCATCAAAGGAAAATGCCCTGACCTCTTTGGTTCCCCTACTGACAAATCTTTCATGTCTAGCAACTTCTGTAAATCTGCCTTTCATCCTCCTATTCGATCTGATCATTGTGTTTTCCTAATTCTCGCAACTGAAAAGGCATTTATCTCTTCGGCCCTCGCTCACTATATTACTTATGTCTCAATACTAGGCACTTTCCTCCTCATGTTGGAAGCTATAATGTCAATCCCATTCGAAAAAGGAAGTCCGTTCTGATCTTGCTAACTACGCGCCTGTAGGCTCTACACTGTATTCTATCTAAGATCTTTGAAATCGCGGCTTCTCACTGCACTCTTAATAATGGAAACTCAGTCGGATCGCTCAGTAACTGGCTCTCGGTTGCACGGAATCTACTGGCGATATCACATTCATCCAACCGATTATAACCATCTAGCGACTATACGGGAAGACTTCTGGTGGTGTGGCGCTTGACATATCCAAATAGCATTTGAATCTGAGTGTGGCAACGCGTCATTGCTGCTCTCACGCTCCCTCCTTTGGGTTTCCTCTTCTTTTTGCTTACCCTTGTCAAGTTTTCTTTTTAAATCGCTCAATATCGTCTGTTGTTGATGGGGGCGACTTCTTTTCTTTCTGTCAATAGTGGGTGTTTCTCAGGGTTTTGTCTTATCTCTACTTATTCTGGCACTTTGTTCCATTAATGATTCTTTCTCACTGCACCTCTAATCTATCCATTCGTATTCCTATGACTGACTCTTCATTCTTAATCATATCAATTTACTGTCCCACTTTTGACTTCGGAATTGCCTCTCGTCTCTAATCTTTCCAATTTAAAGTTCCGCTGATGGATAGAAGATAATTAGTGAAATTTCAATTCTTTAGAAACCACTTACAAATCTCCTTCCCCAAAATACCTTCTAATTTCCTGTTCTTTCGACGGTTCTGTGTCTACTCTCCTGGTGACAATATAGAACTCTTGCTTAACATTGAACAAAAATGTCTTGGAACTAACACTCATAACGTGTTGCTAGGCGGCTCAAAGAATGAAGTCCCCTTTTTTCCCTTTTTAGACTGTAGACTTTCCTCCTTTCTCATTTTGCTCCGCTAATACAAGGTCTCATCCGCCCATTATGGAGTACTTGCTCTCATATCTGGGGGAGGGGGGCTCCAGTTTTCACCCGGCTTTTTGGATAGGGTCGAGTCAACGGCAAAGGCTTATAACTGTTCTGTACTTTCCAGTTCACTTGACCCTCTATCTTTGCGAGCCGATGTTGGTGCTTTACTCTATCCTATAGGTACAGCAGCAGCAACTGCTCGAGGGAACTTTCTCTTCTCGTACACCACCTTACGACGCCCTTCCGTAGCGACAATAGGTGCTCGTATCTGCGCACAGGAGTATTGTGTTTGACATTGGTAACTCAGGCTGTTGCTGATGGTCTTCGCTTCTTTGCATCCCTCTGTTTGTGGAATCTCTTCCAATCTTCTGTATTTCTACTGAATTTAATCTCATCACTTTAAAACGCCTGCGTCTATGCTCATATGCGTAATTTGCGTAGAGCTTTTGACTTTTGAGAGTACTACACCCCTCCTTGAATATAGGGCTCTGCCGTGAGTGGCTGGTGACATACTGTAAAAAAAAAATCCCTTGAATGGGCAGATATGGTGGAATGAACTGATTCCGCATTTCCCATCCAAAACATAATTTCATATACACAGAAAATCGTACTCTTGTTTCAACATTACCATCAGATGGGATCATATGTCGCAACCAATACAAATTTTGACCTTGTCAAATTTAAATTTAACCTTTAGACTTCTAGTACTCACACACACAAAATCTACCATAACAGCTCCTACAAGTCCGTCATCAGAATTGCAAATCTCTCTATCCCCCTCTCATTCGTTACAGCAACACAAACCATTTCACCCACACCACTCATTTTCAAGTTTCCTTTCATTTCTGTTTTCAAGCTAATATCGAAGCAATTAAATTTGCCTTTCTAATACTCCATCACATCCTCTCCTCATCTCTCAAACATTTATTCCTTTGACATTCATAAGTACAGATAGATTCATATTTTCGCCGAAGGATAAAAGGGCGCTTACTGCGATCACAACCTTCTCCGAGGCAATGCATTAGCATTCCCGGCAAAAGATAAGTGGTAGTGGCAGCCAACCTAACTACACCGTCCCTTAGTCGCCTTCTACGACACGCAGACTACGATGTGGGTAATTCTTTTCTCCCAACACACCCACCCAGAAAAGGTATGGTATAAGGATAGGGATGGTCTTAAGATTTGTATAGAAGTGGGTTGTGGATTATAAGTATGTGTATATAGGATATGTTTTGTTCTGAGGATGAGTGTGGATTATGAACGCATTAACAGAAGCGAAACATTAGGCACTGGAATGTTATACATACATAAGCAAAATGGGTATATATATATAATATATATAATATTTTATAATTAAATATAATATATAATATATTATATATATTATATAATATATATATTATATATATAATATATATATTATATATAATATATATATTATATATAATACTATTATTATAATTATTATTATTATTATTGAGTTTTAATGTTATTCATAAATTTTATTTGTTTCAATAATAATAATAATATTGAGAAAATATATGCCGATGACGATGACGATTTTAAAAAAGCGATTTTTGCGATGACGTGAAGATTATCGCCCATCACAATATATATCATATAATATATATTATATTATATATATATATGATATATATATAATATTATATATATATATATATATATATATAATATATATATATATATATATATATATTACTATCGCCTTATTAAAGAAATGGGGCTGACTTTTTAATATTTTTTGGTCTCACTAAGGCAAGTAGGCATTGCCTACTCTGAAGCCAAATATATTATAGTATATTATATATATATATATTATATATATAGTATAATATATATATATAGTATATAATATCTATTATATATACTATATTATATATATATAGTATATATATAATATACGGTATATATATATATTATTGTTATAAAACTCTAACGACCTTTTTATTAAGAATTTTATTTGTTTAATATCATTTTTTTATTAAATGAATTTTATTTGCTTAGTGATTCTTTGAAGACCAGCAATACCCAAATCACATATATTAATTCAATTTAGATTTCGGATAACGTAAGCAAAAATGAGTATATGATTTTTGATTTGTGAAAGGGATAGTAGTATTGCTTTTAGGATTTATTTTTTATAGTTCTCTTCTATAGAGCCCGAGTTGCTCCTCAATATATCATCTCTATTGAAATTTTTAATGAAATCTTCTAACTTCATCCTCTTTTCAGCTATGTTACTTAATATTTCTAATGTTTTTATTGATTTATGAATATTAATTGAAGGGTTAGCTAAACAATTAAATAGCGTCGGGCCGGGGTGACTTGGACCACCTGAGGCATAAGTCTGTTCTCGACTCTCCCCTAGTGCACCTTTTGGATTTTTTTTTTTTTGTAAATCATGGCCCTATACGGTCATAAGCACACCAAAAAATAATAATGTACTTCTAATAATATTTAAAAGTTTTTAAGTTTGAATAATGCTGAGGTCAGCCTGAACTGTGGGGGTAGCGGACGTACCATTAGGGGTGAATTCGGAACATTGTTTTTTAAATTGTCTTTTTTAATATAAATTTCAATTTGTGTTTTAACTTGGACTAGTATACAGTTATTCTATCACTTTTTGACAGTATAATAGTATAGCGTTCATGTATAATGATAAATAAAATCAAATATAATGTTACAAAAAACTGCGAAATACTTTTGAATTGTTTTTTTTTTATTAGAATTCATTTTTTTAAAAATTTCCTTATATAAGTAAATTTTTATTTAACTTTATAATTATTTACATAATAAAAATGTATAATAACGTAAAATTACAAAACCATGGTGGTCGAGTCAACGCCCTCATCAATTTTTTACGGTGGGGGTGATCGACCAAGTTAGGCCACCGTTTTTTTGCATCTAATCAATGTTGGATCAAAAATTTACTTTGCAAGTTTAAAGCTAACATTCCTGTCATACCATAAAAAATAATTAAAATAATCACAATTTTCATTTTATAGTGAAGTTAAAAATTACCTATTTTCTAGAAGTGACCTTCAAGTTGAGGACATTTTGACACTAATTCTAACTTTTTT
>JABUQX010005769.1:0-15469 GCA_015478945.1 Trachelipus rathkii
TAGCTGAGTAATCAGATTTCGGCTTTTTTTTTTTATTTTCTTATTTTTTTTTTTTTTTAAGTATATCATAACATATGTTAATCACTGCAACTAAGTGAGATTTGACAGAAAGCAGGAACTTGCTTCAGGGATGGCCTCTTAACCATCATACATGTGTGTTCCTTCGGACAGATTAAAAACTTTAGGATAGCGGTTCTGGATACTACAAGATACGAACAGGGCTTCGAATTTGTAAATTTTTTTTAACAATCTTATCATACTAACGGATTAGTTTTTAAGAGTAGACACAAAATGCCTAAAGTCTGACATAAATATATAGCATTTCACCATCTTTAATTTACAGGGAGACAATAACAGAAAAACGCAATACTCAAGTTCACCTTTTAATTTTTCCAATTTCTTTTATATAACAATGATGGTGTGTCTTAAATCGTTACAAGATTGGAGAGACTTGCTTACAGAAACTTGCAAAACTCATAAAAAAGTAGTAATAATTTTTAAAATAAATATACAACCGAAAATATAAGTATAATATTTTCCCCTAAATATATCATATTATGACCATTTCATTTCTTTTTAATATTTAATGATATTATATATACAACAATATACAAAAACAGGAACAAACAGACGCAAAAAGCTCAGTGAGTATCGAGATAAAACGCACGGCAAAAAGTTGAAAGTTTCTTGTTGGTAATTAATAATTAATTACAAATGTTATAATTAAGAAAAAAAATATTGCAGCTTAATACAAATTCGTAAACAATATAGGATAAGGGAAAGGTCAATTTCAAATGGTAAAAAAAAATGTTACAAGAGACCTATAAATCAATAAAAAATTCTAAGGATTGATAATAAATCATCGATATAATAAGTATTAAAATATTTATCTGAGCATTAGCGGTATAGGAAATACGATAATAATAATACATCAATAATAATAACTAATAATAATAATATCCATAATAATAATAATTAATAATAAAATAGACACATTTGCCTACATACAATTTACCCTTTCTCAATATTATAGGACAGATTTAATAATTCTACTAAACGTATATGATGTAGGCAAATATTTGGAGCAACATCGATATATATAATAATATAATATATAATATATATAATATATTTTATTATTATATATATATATTATTATATATTATAATATATTTATATAATAATTCTAATACTATATATCTATATATATATACCGTTATAATACTATCATTATAATTATATATATATTATATATATATATTATTCTATATATATATATATATATTAATTATTATATACTATATATATATAATATATATATTATTATATATATATATATATTATATATATAATTAATATATATATTATATCTATATAATATTATATAATATATTATATATTATAATTGGATTTGTTAGCAACTAAAGAATTTTAATATACTGATAACCTCTAAAAAAGAATGGATGATCCGCTTCTAAAAATTGAAAAATTATTTAAGCAATGCAAAACAACTGGCTATCAAAAAAAAAAAAAAAAACTTGATTTTTAAACAACTTCATTATTATATATATAATATATATTATATACAATATATCTTCATGAGAATATACAGTTGAAATATGGTCTAGCAAAACTTTAACTTAACCAATTTTATAAAATATTTTCATAAAGTCATTTTTATGAAAGTGTTATATTAAAATTTCTTTACAAAAATTTATTGTCAGTGTAAAGAACTTTTTTTTTTTATAATTTTTTTTTTAATCTAATATTTTTACTTACATCCTAGCAACTAAAAAAATTTCTTTTGTATGTATGTATGTATGTATATATATATTTATATATAAAGGAATGCTATCAAATAGAAAACTAAGAGAAACTACTCACAGAAGTCTCTCATTAGAACGTTCTCTTTAATATCTAAAGAAAACCATATTTATGAAAAGTATTAGTACTTTTTATTATTATTATTATTATTATTATTATTATTATTATTATTATTATCCTAAGTCTTCACATTTTTTTTTATATTTCATGACTTAAAAGTAGGGAGAGAACAATGAAAGTCAAAAAGCTTTCAAATGTTCTTTTAAATTAGAGGAATAAAAGCTTAAATAATATTAGTAATATTAGTAGTATCAGTAATATTTATCCAAGGCAAATCTGATTTCCTTGTATAAGGAAAAACATAACGTGAGATCCATCACATTAACATGAAAACAATGTGACACGAAATGACGCTTGGTAATCATACTTTCATTATAATAATAATAATAATAATAATAATAATAATAATAATAATAATAATAATAATAATAATAATAATAATAATAATAATCATTAGCAAAATAATATTTTCCCTATATTGAAAGTATTTTATAACAAAAAATTTTGACAAAAAAAAAAACTTTTTATGTATATATTATTCCATCATATTTATTATAAAAAGCTAACATTTATGTAAGTCCACTTCTCTAAGACATTTACAAGCAAACATCCAACTTGTGGGTATATAGTATTTTTTTTTATTTTTAAAAGCTTCCAAACGAACTTTTTTAATTTATTAACAAGTTTTTTAATATTTTAAATGAAAAAAATATCAAATGGGTTTAGGATTCGTTTCAGTTTTTGAAAATAATAAAAAAAAATCAAATTCTTCAAAACCAAACATTGATAAAAAATATTAAAGCACCGCCATTATATATAATATATATCATTTTAAATAATACTATATTTACTAATATATAAAATATAATACTTAATATATATCATATACTATATATATACAGTATGAATCTATAATTGTTTACCAATAATTATCCATATCTACCGATAATATCAATAATATATAAAATAATCAATCAATAAATAATAATAATATAATATATAATGATATTAATAAATAATAATAAAATATATAATAATAATATTAATAATAATAATAATAATAATAATAATAATAATAATAATAAAATGGCAAGTTTCCCTGAACTGACGCAAGTTTGACTTCTTTTAACAAGTCATTATAACCTAGAGTAGGAATTCTAAAATTTACGTTTCAGGATAATACTTGTTCCCATTTAGTAGAAAAAATAAGAAACAATGCTGATAAACATCTGGCAAGAAATAATAATAATAATAATAATAATAATAATAATAATAATAATAATAATATCTTCCACAACATTTCCCTCATCTAAAAACCGAGGTGAAATACTCATACATACATTAACTTTTCAGCATTCGCTCTCTCTTCTCAACCAACATTATTTCCAGGTCTGCCCCTTTAAAGAACCACCAACATAATCGTATCGAGGCAATCGGGCATAAATCGACTTGGCCTGTTAACCGAGTTATGCAACATTTAGTTCTCCCAATAACCACCTGCATGCATTAATAATAATAATAATAATAATGAAAATAATAATAATCAATAAAATAATAATAATAATAATAATAATAATAATAATAATAAAAATAATAATATAATAAAAATAATGATAATACAAATAATGATAACAATAATAATGATAATTATAATAATAATAAATAATAATAATAATAATAATAATAATATCACATTAAAAACGAAAATATAATACAAATATAAAATTCTATAGCAAATGTTCGTCATCACAAGAAATAATAATTACTAAAAAAATGAGCAACAGAATTATGATATATATATATATATATATATATATATATAATATATCTTATTATATATATATTACTATATATTATTATTAATAATATATTATAACATATTATATATATATTTTCTATATATATATATATAATATATATAATATTCTATACGTATATATATATATATAGTACTACTATATATATATACCTATATGTAAAAGAGAGGGTTGGGGTTGGAATAATTGAACTTAAAATATTAAAACTGATCCATCATCTCAGGCAACATCTGAGAAATTGTACAAAGTTATAATAGTTATACTAAATGAGGTCAGATTAGGATAAGTAAAAGGTATTATTCAGTTAAGGAAGTTATATATATAAAGTAGTGTAGTGCAATAATAATGAATTAAAATAATATAAAAAATGTTACATTAATAAAATAGGCTCTTATATTAATCAATACCAGACAGAATTTGTTTCTTTATATATACTATATATATATTATTAATATATTTATATATAATTTATATATATTATTATATTATTATATTATATATATTATATAGTATATATATTATATCATATATTATGGCCTTGTTTATATACCGTAAATAACGTCATTTTAGTTTATTATATAATTCTATACATATATTACTATATATATAATATATATCTAATATACATAATATAATCATATTATATAGCTATAATATTACATATATATATAATATATATATATATCGTTATATATATATATATATATATAATATTACTATATTATACTACTATATATATATATAATATATATATATATATATATATATATATATCCTTTATATATATTTGCATCACAAGTCTATTAAAACACTAAAAATTGTTCAAAAATCCCCATGATATATAATATATATATATATATATATATCATATATCTTATTATATTATATTATAATAATTATAATATTATATACATAAAATTATTATATATTATATCTATATACTGTCTTTCATTAAAGTTTCCTCTGACGTTATTAAGAGAAGAATAATAATAATAAAATATAAGCCAATTAAATTGCTAGTACTGACCAATGCTCCAAAGTGAAGTTAAGGAGAAAACAAGATATTAGAATTATTGGTGAAGAATCGTTACTGATTAAAAAAAACAAGATATTAAAAAAAAAATTAAAAATAGATTTTTTTTTTAATATACTATATTAGTTGTCTTTTTTTTTAATCTTTTTAATACTTTTATGATTATATTATATAAATAGATCTATCCATATCTCCCAAAGAACTTGTCTCTTCGGTTAAAGGAATGAAGAGAACCTCGTTTTTTTTTTTTTGAAGAATCCTCTGTAGAAAGGTGCTAATAATAACAATTCATTATTTAATTTATCAGTATATACTATATATATAACTTATTATAATACTATGATAATAATATATATAATATATAATATATTATTTAAAATACTACTATATATATATTATTATTATATAATCATATATAATATATATAATATATATAATATATATATTTAATATAGAAGATAGAATATTTCACATTAGACCTCCGATTTTCGCTTAGGCGAGACACT
Source organism: Trachelipus rathkii (assembly GCA_015478945.1). NCBI lineage: Eukaryota > Metazoa > Arthropoda > Malacostraca > Isopoda > Trachelipodidae > Trachelipus > Trachelipus rathkii. The sequence goes on from JABUQX010005769.1 coordinate 5,241, forward strand.
CTGAGACCTATATATAATATATACTATATATATATATATTATATTATATATATAACAATGAAAATATATTATTATATCTATCTATTATATACTACTATATCTATATATAATATATTAAGGGTTTGATCATATTCTAAAAAATTCCACTAGTTAGGTTGCAAACTCATCATTATTGTATATTATCATCTGGGGGATAGGGTTTCTTTACAGGTAAACCTTCTTGACGGACCTTGTAGTTGAATACCCGTCGTGTAGGCGATGGTCGAAATCTCTTTTGGGGTCCCTACCCCTCGTACCAAACTTCTCTGACGAACGCAGAGTTCCGTGAGTAGAATAACTTTCAGGGGTATAGTGCAATGGTATATCTTGCGGTGCACCCCCTTGTGGAGCTCCAGATGTAGGAGGCATAGCTAAAGTAAATCCAAGTGGAGGGGGTCCACCACCCCCGGTTAAACCCATACCCCCTCCCATAGGTGGCATGTTTTGTGATGGGACATTTGCAGATGGAGTTTTGAGTGTGGCTTTAGGGGACATATTGAGCAACAAATTAACAGGTTTATTTAAGGACTGAGGAACGAGAACAGGCTCTGCGTAAGTCACCTCCTCTTGCATGTCTCCCGTTAAGCGACTGCAAAACAAAACAAAACAAAGTATGTTATTATTATTATTATTATTATGAGCTACTTGTACAGAGTCACCCTGGCGAACGACAGAGGCTACTCTTGGTAGGAAATGCCTAACCAGGGGCGATTCCTGGCAACAAGGAATAAGAACGACAATAAAAGAGAGTATGTATACTTTGTAGTTGACATAAATTCATGGAATATTTTTTTTTAATTTAACAAAATTTAAGAACTACAGATCATTAATCGTCAAAAATAAAATTTGATTCAATTAAATATAATTTCAAGACAATAATATAATATTAATGGTGACGGTAGTGATAATGATAATATTAATAATAACACCCTTCCTTGATTAGAGCTCTACCAGTATGTGGTTAATATATATATATATATATATATATACTATATATATAATTATATATATATATATATATTATTACTATATAATTATACTTACTATATATATATATATATATAATATTTATATATATTATCTAACTATATACTATAATATATATATAATATATATATTATATATATTATATATTATATTATATATATATATATATATATATATATATTCTTGATTTTTCCAACAATTAATTTCAAATTGAGAAATGAGTACGACATACCTATTAGCATTTTGCCTTTGATCATAATATTCATAGTCTGTGACGGCATATAACTGGTTGTCTTCTTCCTTGTTACACTTTTTCCCACAAAAGAAACCGGTAATGAAGCCTAAAATAAGCGCTCCGATGGCCGCTGAAGCAACAGCAATTGCTAAAGTTTCTGCGGTAAACTGTAGTGGGATGCTTTTGCTGATCGGGGCACTAGGATCATCTCCTGTTAGAAAACGAAAAGAAATATTGAGCAATCTTTCATAATTTGTAACTTTTCCCATTATATAAAAATAATTACATATTAATAAGAATTATTAAATTATATTTTAAGTTTATTTTAACAAATAAATCAATTTATAACTTCCTAGAATTTTCTCTAAGTAAATTTGGTAGAACAACATAAAAAAAGTGCACCGCACCGATGTGTCAGCAAATCCTAGTCCCAAGTATGCATTATATTAGATTAATAAATTATTAAACTATTTTTTTAAAATAAAAGTTCGCACTTGACGGGCAATGCCCTATTCAAGGACGAGAGCAATCTAAGAATTTTCTTCCTACGACCCGTACGAGGAATCGAACATGTGACTCTCTGTACGCAAAGTGGTCGCTATACTGCTTCAACTACAATATGTTGTTGTTTCTTGAGGATTTAATAAGAACTCACAAAAGGCGAATTTAAAGACCTTTACTACTATTAAATTACAATAAAAAAAAATTCCGATAATTTGAGATTTGAAATGCGTTTTCCAAATATATTTCCGCCATTGTTGGCGAAAGAGAAACAAAGGGCATGTTAACCAGCTGTTATCATCAAAACCAAAAATTGTTTGGCCTAAGAGCACCAAATAGATCCGCTATGTTAAAGAAGAAAACCAGAAAACAATGTCTTCCTTTAGGATTTTAACGATGCATAAGAACACAATTTTTATGAAGGAAATATCTTTAAAGCTTTAAGTACCCTGCTGTATATGTAGCAGTTATCCAAGGAAAACTTAGCAAGAACTTAATGCGGAGTTCTTGTACAAGGTTATTTTCAAGATATAAAATATCCTAAAAGGAAATGAATTTTAGAAAGGCGTATTAAAAATCTGCTTTAAGGCACAGAACCAAGAATTGCTACGTCGGTTTCATTTTTGCCAGTATTCTTGAATATATAAAGTAACCCTGTTACATTCGAGTTCAGGGTTGATTTTTTTTTTTTTTAACTTAATGACACTTTTCTTGAAAGTCACTTTTAAGATAAGGACCATTTGAAAGGAAATGGCTACTTGCCGGAAGAAGAAAGGAGAGACAGTCACCAGTCAAGTATTCCTTATACAAGTCATACTGGCAATAAGAGGTAATATTTGAAAAATTAAGAAGTTTCCAAATCTTCCAGTTAACGAGTAAATTCGATAACTTTAGAAAAAACAAATCTTAAGGGAATATGGGAACAGTTTAAGAGGTATAGAAGTTCCCTTTTATTGGCATAGGCTAAATGGACGAATGCTCCCATTAGAAAAGAAAGGAAGAGAAGAAACAGTTTGCCAGGGTAGGGTGCAAGATTTGAAGCAGAAAGTCTAGAAACCAAGGGTGGAATACATTCATGAATGTACTACTTCCTAGTATCGCGCTCATTAGACATCAGAATTGGTTTCTGTGAAGAATGAGTTTATGGAAAGGCAGAGAATAAAATTTGAATGATTCAAGTAGGAAATATAAGCGTTGTGTTTCCTGAGTTTGAAAACTGTAGTAATTCATAAATACAACGTCACTGTGGCGAAAAGCATGAGGACACCTTTTAGTTAAACCAAGAATTACGAGTTTCAGTCGAAAGGGCAAAAAATGGAATGCAAACTTCTACACCAAAGAGAATCTCATTGGTTATGCAATCTACACACCTATGAGAGACTACTCTAGCAGAATAAATCATTAATCATCCCGAAGAAGTCGAGAACAAAAGTAAGCTCGATCAGTTTGTGTCACTAAAACAAACACAGAAGACGATGAAAAAGATCAGGATATAAAGAATGTAGTCATAGGAATCCAGAAAAGTAAAGATTTTAACATTATAAAGGTTAGGTTTGAAAGTTAAGAAACGGTTTAGCATAATCAGCCACTGTTGGTGATCACATGGTAAACATTAGAACTGGCAGTCCTAAAATGATAAATAGATCAGCTTTCTCTAATAGTATATATAAAACATTATTTTTGAAGGAAATAACTTCCACTTGAGTGCCCAGCTGCAAAAAATAAAAAAATAAAATAATAATAATTTGTCATCACCTCCTAGTTGACACGCTAACTTTACCAAAGCCATTTTACTAGATAGAATTTTTTTTTTCATGTAAGAAAAAGTCCCACTCTAAGCTATCATTCCCTTAAATCCAATAAAAATATAAGCTTCTCTAGAAATCGACAATTTCTATTACAAATATAATAATAATTTTTATTTCTTTCTTTATCCACCACACAGAAGAGATGTACAGCATGAACTTTGTAGTTAAGTAGAAAAACATGATCTACGTCGAAAAGATAGCAGCCAGCCCCATACTCCTAAGTGCGAGCCCGTCGCAGGAAAAATTCCCTCTAGAGCTTCACAACATCTAGATATACCCCAAGTAAAGTTTCTCGTAAAAATGTCAAGGTTCATCCCTGGGCCAGAAAAACAACTATTCCCCCTCACAAAACTACACATTTATTCCTATTATGACTATTCTATCCGCTTCTACATTCACATTCCTTTCCTCAAGACTCTTTTAATGACTCCAACCATTTTTCTTTGGTTTCTAGCCAATCGATTACCAAACACTTGCCTCTATCGTGGCACAGCCATCGATAAATCCGGAGTGAATCCATACTCCTTCATCCATATCACCAAACCGTTTTAAGAAACATTGTACTTCTTCTCATTCAGTCACACACGTTCCTAAACGACGTTATTCCTATATCTATCAACTTTTTCACAGCCCAACGTCCTAAGATATAACCTACAGAGCTCACCTTAGGATCTATACTTTTATCCACATACTTTCACATTATAAATCGGTAAACAAACCCTATGCGAAATGAGTGACTCAGAGACTTAGTTAATTGATTCACCAAAGATATTTTAGCACCAGACCATTCCTACAACTGAATATGCCAAACTACTTTCCATCCTTCGTTGCTTTATTGATTACATGTTTTGCACTAAAGCTTTAAACGATACTCTTTAACAGCTGATACTATCCAACATTATTACACCTGCTGAAATTCTCCTGCCCACCCCATACTAACTCTTATAAGACATTAAATTTCAACCTCTAAACTTTCATCAATTATTGTGTAACTAATAAGAAGGCATTCTTTCTCATCATTCTCATCATTCTAAATATAGCATAGATCATAAACGTCTGAGCCTCAATAAAGATATTAAACCATGACTCTCCATCAATTATTAATTACCACGCTTAACTATCAACATACTTTCATTCCATTTCAGAGCTCACCAACAACATGTTATTAATCACTACCAATAGCTCCTATTAATCCATTATACTCTACATTCCTAATTACCGAAGTCGAAACTGACTTGGCTGTGCAGTATGCGACGTAGACCTCAAATACTACTACTTTTAGAGTACATCCAAATAAGGAATCCGTTCTCACTGGAGCAGTTCCGCATACTCGTCCCCACCGGTGAAGACTTGAAGTTATGAATACAATGTGATCCACTCCTCTCTTTCGAAGGAATACATATGTTAAAGTTATTTAGGCTTCAAAACGCCAGTACCGTATGCTCTGACGTCTCGTCAGGAGGTATACTCAACGAATCTAATTATGGCATTCTGCAAACATGGTTATACATTCTTAATTATCTTAACTCCCTTTGCAAAAGGGCTGCTTCTTTTACGACGAATCGGGGTACAACTTGGGCTTGTTTCCGCCCACCATTTGCTATGGCTTTGCTCTATTTCCATAATCATAGCTATCCTGCTGCCTTGTTAAAAGCAACATTCCTGTCTCATTCCGCATTCACGGTGGATTTACTCCAGTTGTTTACTGACGGCTTCAAAACATGGAGAAAGTGTTGAGGCGACAGTCTTTCAAATCATATCCTCCCCCATCCTGCTTCAATTTTTACGGCAGACATAATGGCTAAATTATTTGCCTTTATCGAATGATACTACAAGATCATTCATGTCATTTATTCAGATTCACGCCAAGGCGCTACAAGCGCTTAAAACTCCTTTTTCTAAAGAACACAATGGTATCCGCTGTACAACAATTTCTCGGGCTGCTAAATGCAAGAAACAATTATTTTATGTTGGAACCCCTCTCATGTTAGGAGTAACTGCATCAGAAATTGTGATAGAGCAAAATGCGCCGCTTCTTTCGAGTTGTCCAGTACCATTCCGATGCCATTATGACAAGCGCCTATCATAACAGTCGATATACTACTGCCTTCCGACGGGCTTCGATTTGTCTGCAGGTGATGGACGATGATGCAGAGGGAGTGAACTCAGAATATAAGCTGAACATTGGTGCTGGTTTCCTCCAAACGAAAAGCGCTTACAACGAGGATGCTATTGACGCTCGTATTGGCAAGAATATCACTAGTCACTATATTTCAGGGACCCTCTCCCATTTTGCATATTGTTGCCGTAGAATTACTTCGCATTGTTAGCCATATCTTCATTGATTGTTCTGAGCTGGTAAACCTATTCCGCGTCGTCATTTCCTACTTCTAACAGGTCATAAACATTCTAAAAGATTTATCCCATATATTAATCCCTCAATTTCAGAAGAAGAAAACTACTTTTCTTGTATAAACAAGAGTGAATATTTTATAATATTTGATTTTTGTTATGTATATTAGGAGTATATTTAATGCAAGATACACTTATGATCTTTATGTTTTGTATTTCTTTTTGCACTGACTGAATTTTGCATTCAACTTCGCTTAGAATTTGAAATATAGGTATATATTTAAATGCCAGGACGCACATAGTGTGATGATTTTTAGCCAGTGTGGCCGATCTTAGTGAGATCTGGTGGTCCTGTATATTGAACTCAATAATCACATTTTAATGTCTGTTGTCAGGTCATAAAAAAAAAGTCAGATCTCTCCACTCTCTCTATCATCTCTCTCACATGTCAATGACTTTACGATCTACACATGTCTCCACGTCATCAAAATAAATTATTTTTCAATCAATCAGCCCCTAGTCACTCGTGCCTCTATTCATACAAATATCCAGATATATATTCATAACGTAATTCCCTTTAGTTTTAAACAGTCATCCCTTATAATCTTTACCTTACAAGTGTATATAATGCTCTCATCAGTTTTCAGACTGAACCCTCCAAACCTTTGTTTAGAATTTATATATATCCAGTAAATCACAATAATCAAATCTATACGTTGAAATCATTTCACCGTATTATTCATCTTACTGATGATTTAATATCTAACTTTTATACTCAACATTCTCTCTTGCTTATACCCAAACCCCGAAGTCGTATCACCATTCTTATACTGACGTGTTATGACAGCTTTTTCGAAAATGTTCGCCTCCACTCTCACGTTATCCTATTCATATTATATATAATCAATATAATATATAAATATAATAACATAATAAGATAAAGAATTAATAATAGATAATCTATTAACTCTTTCTTACCAATTCTGGCTGATATCGTGGCCGAGGGTCCGCCCCACCCAATCCATTCTTTGCTTTACTGGAATCTCTGTCCACAGAGGGTGAGTGAGATGGCTTTTCTTTGCTGCAATTCGGGTGAATACCATTTACTACACTTTGTATCAGTTCTTTGCCGACGACATTTACACGGCACTTTCTATTAAATTTATCCCATCCGCAATACGGATCTTGAAGTCCAACACACTCACTGTAAAATAAATAGGCTTTACTAATAAGCTCTCTAACAGTCAAAACTTATGGTTATAGTTATACGGTTGGTGGCTTATTGTTAAACCAATAAGCACAAACATTTTCAAACGAAAAGCATTTCAAAAAAAATAATAACTACATACCTGCATGTTGTTATTTTCTTTGTTCCACAACGGTGCAATGAAATAGAAACTATACTGCTAGAAGATACAACAACAATCCTCTTCCTCTGCTGAGAAACCACAATACGAAGAGATGAAATAACTACAGAAGAAGGAAAAACAACAATTTCTTCTATAATTAAAGGCTCTACTTCTTCGTAGGAATCAGCTGACTTTGTATTTATTGCCTTAATCACTTTACCATCATCTGAAAAAACAAAAATCGTTTTAAAATAGGCTTTTTATGCAAGGAGTTTAATCAAAATAATAAAAAATTAGGAATATTAACAATAATTAGGAGTGAATTTTATTTTTATCATAAAAAAAAAACATTGGAGCTATTGCATCGTATTTCTCAGCATGAAAATTTAGCAGATTCTCTTCTTGGATAATTTTTGAAGTTGTAAGATGTTCATTGTTCTGTATGAGTAGACAAAGATGCTGCTTTATTTGTATGAAGTCTTTCAAAATTTTTATTCTTGATTTCTGCTCTTTTGCCAATCTGCCATTAAATTCACATTATAGAGTTTAACTATCTCCTAAATTCTCAGACCACCTAAACTCCAAATCAGAAAATCGCTATTCCGAGAGATTTCTGTGCTCACAACAACCGCTAATGGCTATCCTCTAATTCAAAAGAAACAGGTGTAAACTAACATACTGTTGTTAACTTGTTATGTCGATAACAAACTTCAGCAGTCAGTGCAACTCGCTACTCGTATCCATAATCTCGTCCTGGATATGAGTCTACCCGTTTTATATTGCTAATATCTTTCCTTAAATGGAATTATTCCATTCAACTTATCTTAGGAACGAACACTGTATTCGAAGAGATGATTTTGATATTTTGGTGCTTCCAGACGGTCGGACAAGAGGTAGTGCTTCTTTGACGTCCGTAGAACGATTTTTGCTTCGAAAAAATTGAATCATTGGAGAGTACAGAGTAAAAAATCAATTTGGTTTGACTCAGATTGTTCGCAATAGGAACGATGTCTTCAGGAATTGCAGTCATCATAAAACTTAAAACTTCAGAAACCTAAACTGCTTAAATTTCATTCCAGAATTGGGCAAAAATCTATTCTCGACAATAATAATGGTTTCTTTCTTTATAGAAAATGCAATAATCTTGCTGAAATATCAATTCCAACTTTTCATCTTTATCCTAAAAAAATTATAAGGATATTATACATGGAAATAAATAAAAAATTTATATCTTTACTAAAGATTTCTAAAGGTTGTAATTTTTTTTTACTATTGCAATGTTGAATATAAATTTAAAAAAGTGTAGTACATATTTAATAATTTCATGCTATAACTTTTCTAATTTCCCCCTACACCACCCTCCCAAGATTTGCTTTTTCAAAAATTCATACAGCATGATGAGGTGCCAAGTTTGGCATTAATTTCGTCACTCCTTGATTAAAAGTTGTCACCAAGTAAACAAGAACGGTAAAACAGTATGCCTGGAGAGGAGTGGAAGATGTTAAGTTATAGCAACTATTGCTAGTTTAAAAAAAATGAAAACATATAGCAAACATCTATTGCTTGTTTATTAAGAATATTTTAGTCATTTCATAAACATACCGAAAAGTATTCTTCCACATTATTTTTAAATACTCTTTATTTTGATTATATTTTCAATTGAACTATTGATTAAAAAAAAAAAAATTTAAACTATATTGCGAACATCTATTGCTTGTGTATTAAGAATATTTTAGTCATTTTATAAATTATTTTTCCAAAATTTTTTTGAACACTTTATATTTTGAATTTTACTTCAGTAACTCTTTAAAAACGGTAATAAAAATATTGTTCTATAACATACTTTAAAGAAAATGTACTTTACGGTTTTCCAATGTAGAATGTCAAAGTTTTTTCCATCCGAAGTTCGACTTGTGTGATCGCTGTGATAGATTGAACTTCACATCGGACTGCATTAAAAACTTATTCCATATAAAATAAACCATTATAATGTAACGAATTTATATAAAGTATCTAATCCTATTATATATATATAAGTATATTATATCTATATACTATATAATACTATATATAATAATACCCATATATAATATATGCTATTATATTATATATAATTATATATATATATATAATATATATATGTTAATATATATATTTATATTATTTATGATATTATATTATATATTTATGATATATTATATTAATATATATATATTAATATTATATATATTATACTTATATTATATATCATATATTATCTTTTGTTATGTAGAGACCCACAGGCACAAAGAAGCGACACACTGTTGAGTATCAACTCCATGATTGGGTCTGCTTATCTTATATTTAAAATGTCGCAAAAAAATTGATTCCTTTTCAAGTACTTGTAGTCAAATAATAAAAATCTTCTTTACTATTCCCTTTTTTTCACTGATATTGGTAATAATGTTAATCTTTACAAAACAATGCAGGCTTCCACAGTGTCTGATGTCAGACAAATTGGGATTTGACAAATTGGGATATCTCTTCTAGTTTTGGGATACATTCTAATAAAATGTCAAAGAAACATGGTTAGCGGTGATGACTGTGGTAAAGATATAATGACAATTGCGGGTATGGATGTAAAATTTGAGTTGGGAGGAGGATCATAACATGTAGTGGCTGGTGAGTGATATTCGTTGTGGCATGGTGCAAGTATTCTCATGCAAGCGATTTCGGGTGAGAGGAAGATCACTCATCAATGTCAGCTTTAATATCTTAAGTTCGCCCTCTGTGATCACACTCTGGGCCGTAATACCGAAGCCTTGTCGGGACAAGATAATCAGTTGAGGAGGCTTGTGAAAAAGTGAAAAGTATGATTGATTTTGTGTTGGTAAGAAGGAAATGTTAGAAGTTATGTGTTGGCATGTTAAATAGCATGGGGATATTAAGAATGGGATTTGGATCATTTCGTTGTTTTTG
>JABUQX010005770.1:0-15000 GCA_015478945.1 Trachelipus rathkii
AGTGATAAGTGATATCGAAGATGGAGATAACAGAGAAAGCAACGCAAAAAGGTTGCAAGAACAGATAAATTAAGTTATATTGGGGTGGGTATTTGTCCCTGAGAAAGCATATGACAGGAATATGAGTAGTTATTAAAAGGTGAAAGGAATATTTGACAGAATCATTAAGTTTGGAGTTTAATTAAAACAAAGAGGATGGGGCATTTTATGAAAGAGGAGAATGAATCATCATAATGGTAAAATGCAAAAGGTTGAAAATGGTTTTTAGAATTGAAAGATTTAAAACATAAAACAAACTCAATGGAGAGACAGTAAACGGAAAAAGTAATAAATTAGAAAACCTAGAATAATAAAAACAAGAACAGACTTAATGAAATTACATAAATCAAAGAAGAAATGGTGAACAAAGCTTCGTAATCTACAGATGAAGTAGATCCACGAAATAGTAACAGAACCATAATAACATACAAGTCGTAGATGGTAGAAATATAATGATAAAATGATTGAAAAGACAGAGTTTGAAACTTGATAATAATAACTGAAATGAATGACATTTAAATCAATGTACCAAATATAGATAACTCAAACAAAAGATGCTAGATAAAATAATAATGGAAAATAAATATATAAATAACAATAGTAGTAACTGACGAGTAAATTAATATAATTTTATTACTATTATTTTATTACTAATACTATTATAATTTTATTATTTATAGAAGTTTGAAAACTGAAGACTGAAAAGGCAAAAAAATTAACCCTTAATTAAATATAAAAGAAGGTAATGTATCTTGGAGCTTATGGAAAACAATGTTTTCATTTCTCGGATTTTTCATAATGAAATAAATAAGTTTACAAACCTGTACACATAAATTGGAGAAATAATAGTAAAGTGAATAATTGCTTACAAATAATTTTGTTAAGATATTAAATTCCTTGGTAGAAACTTCATTATTAAATTACCGTCGAATGAGTGATAAAATCTTGATCTTAATCTACAGGTTTAATCTCTAGACCCTGACTCGTGGTCGATTCCGTTTAACTGTCTGTGAGTAGCACTTTATGTTGACGTGTCATTTCCCTATAAAATCAATCATAAGGGTTGAATAACTACATTTAAATCAACATTGTACGGATACGTAAAAAAACTACTCAAGTTCTAATATCTAAAGCATTATATAAAATAATATGAAACTTGACCCAAAAATGGTAGTTTGATTAATTATTTCAAAATATAATTAAACATTGGATCAAACTGTTACAATGGGAAAATTAATTTATAAACTATTAATCTCTTATTAAAACTTTTTTAAAAAATCAACTTTTTGAGAGATCCTTTTTTTTGTGAACGAAGGAACTATGAAGTCAGGATCTTCTATTATCCCAAAGCACGGAATTTGCCGTCCCTTAAAATTGTCTGTAGCTATGCATATTATATTTCAAAAGATGGAATTCATCCTTTTATGTGCTGCAAAGGATCATAGAATGTTTTGCTTGATTGATCTATGATCCTAAGATATCATATAATGTTATAAAAAATATATGCCTAAGAAAATTTTAAACATTAAAAAGCAATATAGCGCTTCAAATGGCAAGATGTAGTTTGTTCTGATATTTTTTAAACCTTAGCTTTGTGAGCTTTATGACTAGTATTTGAAGTGGAAGTACTTTGAAGGCAAGATGTGTAGCTAATAGATGAATTGAATACCGTATATAATTATTAAGGAGTATAAGATAAGTATTACCATTAATTAGACTCCAAGTCTCGAAGTCTTCTCAGGCTTGTAAATCCTTGCATGGGGTCAAAACAAAAAATTCTGTGATATATAACTCTACGAGATGTCTCAAGATTCATACAGTTATAAACTTTTCAATGTTAAACAATAATTTAATTATCCATCTAATGGATAAAAGTATAAATGCTGGAGCATGAATTAAACTTCAAACAACTTGCGCTGTTCCACAAGCTAAATTCTTGACCCCTTATTATTAACTTTATTACATTTTGCAATTCGCTGTACAACCAGAAAATTCAGCAAACCCCTCTATGTCTGAGCTATGTTATATCTAAATTTCACGCATTGTTCAACCTAAGCCTATAAACTTCAAATAGGGCCTTTCTATAAATTTGAAACGTCTAGGGCATGAGAATGTTAAATAAATATATTTTTATAATTAATTATTGGGATACACATACAAGTAGACGCATTCGATAAGAGAAAGCAAGCTATATTACAATTTTTATTTCAGTGACATTTGAAAAAATTGATCTGATAAGATTTGAGTAATATTCAACAATATTACTTGAAGAGGCAAAATTTCACATTATATTAATAAGTGAATAAACTGCTGAACTAACAAAAGATTTTAAGAACCAGCACACTGTTGCTGAAATACCTTCGTGCCAATTAACAAGGCACAATGGTATTATATCTAAATACTTAAAACGACATAGCAGCATTAAGAGTGGTTTGCTGAATAGATTGCTCTCTGCTTTTTTTTCTTGTAAAGATGTGATTTTCGTTCTTTGTTTTGTGTTGCTGCGCTAAAATCTGATATAGTGTGTATAGTATGAGTATAAATCATAAATAATTTAACCGATTTATATTTGAAACAACCATCCCATGACAATCGTCAATTGTTGAGCATATATATTCTAATTAGGAAAATTGAAACATAGGGATAAAATACTAATACAAATTCTGCGTTTAGTTGTTTTAATAGATATCCAAAATATCAGATTAATATGTAAAAATAAATAAAAAAAATTATTTTGTTAACTATAAAACTTTTGAAGTTAAAAAATGACGTTAGCTGCAAACGCATTGGAATTCGAATATATATACTAAATAAAATATATTATGCTTGTAGAGTATGCAGAACGAAGTTTGTGTAAAGTTTATTGTAATCAAGCGGGATACAATAATAGTATTAAATAAAGTTACAAATGTCAACTCAAATTATAAACCTAGCCTAGAGCGTGGCGGAATTGACATGGACCACTTTATGGTGATCAGAAATACTTCGTCTCCATGATTTCCCTAATGCACTTTTTTGGAGAATTTTTAATTTCGCTTAATGAAAAATAACAGGCCACAATAGGTAGGATCATAAGCACAACTTACAAAAAAAATAAATAATGTAAAGTTTAATTATTTTTGTAATAAATCATCAGTTGTAATATTAAAAGTTTAAGATAATAGCTCATTCAGCAATCATCACTTGGAGGGGTTGAATTGGAGCCACCCACGTTTAATATCCTCTTTATGCATAAATTCAATTTCATATAATTTATTAATTACTAAATATAGCAAATTGTATTTTATTAATATTAAAACTAGAATGCATAGTACATACATATCAGCAGTAAAAAAATACATCTGCACAATGTGGTGGCCTAAATTCACCTACTCGTAAGGGACGAAAATAATTTTTTCAATTCTGTAATAAATTTTTCCATATAAAAATTTCAATAATTATTTATTTTAATTATTTTACTTAATATAAGTACTTATAACATAAGTAGCGTCGGGCCGGGGTATGAAGAAGGACCACTTGATGGTATAGAGGACTTCGGTCTTCTTACAGATTAATGATCCGATCTTCCCTACCATGTCCATTAGTCTTTATTCGGAATATTTATTTATTAGTATTGTAAATCACGGCCCTATAAGCACACATAAGCACATGTAAAAACAATAATGTTAAGAATTGATACATGCTACAGAAGATATTTTTAAAAAACTTTAATAACGCCGATCAGCCCGTCCGTCAAAAGATGGGTTGAAAGCGTGACATCATATGGTGGAGAGATGGTGCACTCAGAACCTATCACTTAGTAAGTAAATTCGTCTTCTATACGTATATATTTTCATTTAATATTTAATTTTTACTTATTAAATATAATAATTACTTTATCATATAAAGTAGTAGTAGTCAATATGGTGAAGTAATAATAAATGTCAATAACGATAAATAAAATATGAATGTAAAGAGCTCATCAGGGGTCCGATTCACCCCTTCTGCAGCCCAATAAATTTTGACCACACACTATTTTGAAAACTAGTTTTTTTATTAAAATTTCATTTTTTTAAAAACTTTTCACTTTAATATACACGAACTTTTCTATTACATTTAAATGTAATTATACGTAATAAACGAATGTCAATAATAAAACTAAAATACGAAAACAGATGGCTGGTCCGAGCACCGCCTCCATCATTTTCTACGGGCGGGGTGAATCGACCAAAGATTAAGGACCCCTGTTTTTTGCCACTAAATACTTGCTCATGGAATTCAAAAAGTTTACTTGTGCCGAGATTTAAGCTAGAGCATAAAGCGTGTGTCTCAGCAGTCATATAGTTAAATACGCACTGAAAATAAATGTTAAAAATCGGACCACAATTTTTCATTTATGTAAGGGAAGTTTAAAAAACTCACACTTTTTCAAAGTGAAGCTTCTATAGAAGGAAACATTTATGGATAGCGTGGCTCTAATAGAATTTTAATCATTGTTTTTATTTAAAAATAAACAACTTCATAGAATCTAAAATGATTATTACATAAAATTGCTTGTAGTAGTTAGCGCGATAGCGCGTCTATTGAGAGAAATGGAGCGGAAAATAATGTTTCTTTTCTTTTTTTATTATTTTCTTTATTTTTATCGTGACACGCCGATAGAGCTAGAGCGAATCAACCCAGTTCCTCAAAGTAGGGGCGGGCCTGTCCAGCACAAACTTAATTCTTCGCCTCGATGGATCAATTTTACAGTCTTTTATTACTGCTAGTTTCTTATTGATATAAAAAAATAAGCTATATTATTCCAGTGAAGAAAATTAGATAAATAATACATAAAAAAGATAATGGTGCATTTAGCCGATCACTTCGTATACGATCCAATTTTTGGACACTGCGAGGATGGCTGAACGTGTCCAAGTTGGCAGTAGAATTAAGTCCAACATAAGTACCGTTTGGAACATATATTTTTATACAAAGTTTATTGCCCAGTTTAAAGCTAACATACTCTACTGTATACACTACAAAGGCTGAATTATAATAATTCTTATCCATAGTTCTTATTTTTGTTAAATTGTTTAAAAAAACTCATTTTTCAAAAAGTGAAGATTCCGATTGACACCAGGGTACATTTCTAAATCTTATCATAGTACCAGCAGTATGTATCTTATTTTTAAAATAAATAAAAACTCTCTAGAATTAAGGATAATCTAAATAAAAGACTTGTAGTACTACATGCCATTTAGTTGCATGAAATGAGCAAAAAAATTTCTTTATTCTTTTTTATTTTTAGTGGGAACCAGATTAACCCACAAAAAAAGAGCGATCCGGTCCACCGTACGATGGGCGCCGCCCAATGCCGCTGATAATATTTTTTTTTGCAGTAGTTAAAAAACAAAAATTACAAAACTTTTTTATTATTCGATATAATCACGTAGACAAAATGTTCGCAGATCCCTGATTAATTTCTAATATGCAAGAATATTTTATTGGTAATATGCCAAAAGCCTAAGGGGTTTCCTGATCCAAGAGAAATATTTTAAAATTGTCTCGAAATTATTCCCATGGCGACAGCAGCAAATCGACGTGTACTATAGCAAAATATTTAGTCTAAACACAAAGTGCACCAAGGTCGAGTTATACGATAGGTGTTAGAAAGATCGTCAGAACCATGGAAGAATGAATAAATCAAAAAGGTTGATAGACAATTTTTGTATTTAATCCACTTGCCCGCAAAGAAGTTTACGCTTCGCTTGGCTACCATGTGTAAGATGAATCAAGAACAAATTTATTTTTTACAAATACACAAACGCATATATTCGAAAGAGCAGTATTCTGCTCTGGAGGCATATTAAAACCTAAAGAATCATAGAATTGCAGTAGATGTATGACGTCGGACGCTGTGGTCCCAAAAGTTAGAAATACCCCTCAATACCTGTCCCTTTGTCCGTACAAAAAGATCTTTATAAACTAAATAGCACCACCTCAGCCCTATAAAATAGGACAGATTCACCTATAAATTATAGGTGTAGGCAGTCACCCATATTAGGGCCTAATCATTATTAAATATAGACCATCAGTTTTAACGACTTAAACCAGTATAGAGGGAAGTCCACAAACCTGTTTAGGTATAGGCCTATGACTCAAATAGTTAGCGTTCCAAAAAATTGTTAAAATTGTACCTACAATGAGTCAATGATAAATACTATCTTGGCAGCCAAATGAAGTACTGCCTACGTGTTGGGAATAAACGTGAAGTGCTCTAGCCTAATCTAAAAGAAGTGCGTCCAAATAGAAGCAATACTCTTCAGCAGACTGATACTTAAAATAGGCATTGGCAGTATATTAGAAACAATTAAAGTATGTAATTTCTATAGACAGAGTTTTACCGCCCAATTTAGATGGACTTTAAGTTTCATGTATTACGGTGGGCTCATATCTTTATTTTTTTAGATTAAGTTTAACGTTAGCATTATACACGAATCTTCACGTAGGATTTCTACGTTTGAATTGTAATCAAACTATAGATATAATGAGAAGTTTGTAGTTGCATTTAGAGCGTCGCCAATCGTACAATTATGCACGGATGAATTTTACCACTAAGTTAAATATCGAAAACTTAACCTATCCCGAAATATGACACACAAGGTGCTATGCTCGATCAACGTCACAGAATTATTCTTTTTAGCCAATTCTTTGTAAGTAATTATAAAACTTTAACTTTGACGAAAGAGTTTTGACATTTAAGGAAAGCTATTTTGTAAATTATTATAAGAATTTGAAGCAGAATCCAAAAGTTTAATAATCATAGTAATATATTATTATGGAAGCTGAAGAAATTTCGTAATTCTCATGCTAATGTGCTGCGTTCTCTCTTTTTCGTAATCTCTGTTAATGATATAAATGAGGAGATAAAAAGTAGGATTTTCAAATTTCTTCACATTGGTAAATCAAAAAGGGGTTTTAACTATGATCTTGACAGTAAATTCCTGGAGGCTGCTTCAAAGAAAAGGATTATTATGCTCTTATTAACAATTTGCTCTTCATCTGCTTGGACATCAGCACTGGGGGGGTGGAGAAATTACAATATGCTGGAGCATCTGTTTAAGCCTTTGTATGCTTGAATCTTCAACCGGATGTTGAGGGATCCCTCTTTGAAGGATAAAATCACCCAGTACGTTGAAGATTAAAAGAAAAAAAACTTGAAGAAGCTGTACCATAAAAATACTTGAGGAGACGCAGATCAAAAATCAAAACTGATCACATAAAGGAGCCAGCCGGAAAGCCAAAGAGTCGTCATTAATGATCTCTTTCCCAAATTAATTTGATAAGATAGTTGTGTTTTTTCCTTTTCTTTGCATCAGGCTAGACCATTGCCAAGGCATACTTTAAAGCTCATTTAATAAATTTTAGTTAGATTTTTATTTAAATTTTTATTATAGGTTTTGGACTGGATTCTAATTGTTTAATTATATAGAAAATTTTATTTGGGTACCACATGGATACCATTTAGTAAAATTTCAATTCTCTCCAAGATACCCTCATAATGCAGATTATCGTCCTCCACATCAGTCATTTCATCCAGTATATCGGCATAGGTTTTATTGATGGTACGATGAGTTAAAGGGAAACCCAATATTGACGAACGGAAATCTGTCTTAACCGGTGTAGTAGTCCAATGAATATATAAATATTTCCCTTTTCAAAAAATTTTTTTGGGGGGGGGGGGAAAGTGAAATATTGATATAATTCCCCCCCTTATTTTTTCTACTTCTCCGATCATCATCAAATTTTCAGAGCTTTTATAGTCGGGCAAGATACATATATTTTACTTCGATAATTGTTTTGTATACTGAAAAGAAATTTTTTTTAAAATTTTATTTTGGAAAATTTGTTCCAAGAACAAATCCAAAACTAATGCATATACAAAGAAATTATCTAACTAAAATATGTGCATCTCCCTCGACACATATGCTCTGAAAATCTCATCCAGATCTGCAAATGGCAAATAAAAAAATTATCGTAATTTTTTTTCATTTTTAAAACAAAAAAGTGGCTTTGACATCTGTATCTAAAATCTAAAAAACTACTTCGTCATTTTGTAGGTAATGGACATGGACCCATCTATGCATATTTCAAGTTTGAAGTCATTTCGGAAAAATTGTAGGAGTTGAAGCTAAAAATGTCAAAAACACAGGTTTTGAAAAAATGAAAATGACAAAACAATGACTACAAAGTACAGACACAGAAAAACACTCGTAAACGACGTTTTATAGTCAGAAAAAGCTGCGGCTTGCTTTCTTCCCCATCAAAATTGCCTGATAATTAAATAATTTTATATCGCATTTTTAGGGGGTGAAAATTGGCCTCATCCCGAAGCAAAATTGGACACCACCCTCTCATCAAGGTTTGTGCGAAACCGCTTTCAAACATGTTGTAATTAATTATGCTAGACCTCAATTTGTCTCTTAATAGCAGGCATTATATATATATATATATATACAATATATATTATATATATATATATATATATTATTATATTATATATTATATAATATATATATATATAATATATATACTATACTATATCTATATAATATATATATATATATAATAGTATATATATATAATATATACTAAATACTATATATATACTATATAATATATATGTATAGTATATGTACTAATATTATAGTAGATATCGTTTAGGTAGTAGTAACTATATAGTATATATATAAATATATATATATATTATATAATATATATCTATATCTCAGTTATAGATAGTGTTAGTAGTTAATAATACATTATTTGAGTTTACATAAATAAAATTTATATGATTAGTAGAATAAAAAAGTATTATTTATAGGAAAAATTTAGAAAAAAAAATATTAGTTAAATACTAAAGATATAATAGTTACTGTTATTACAAAGGTGGGCACGACCGGTTAATGAGAAAGTATTAATGAGAATTATAATACAGTAATTATATACTAAGTATAATAATAATAAATAGTATATATAGTATAGCTATATCAATATAATTAAGTTTATAAAAAATTCTATAATAGTATACTATATTTATATAGGTACAGTAGTCAGTAGTGTAGGATATATAGTTAAAATATTTTGAAATGCAATTAATATAGGGATGTAATCAGGTAGCTAAATGGTAATACCACGCTTATTGTATTAGAACTGAGATATATAGCGATAGTTATTTTGGTGCTTAGTGAGTAGAGAGTATAAGAATATTGGCGCGGAAGTAGAATTGTGCTGGATAGTAACTGGTACATATAGAGGTCAACGTATAATGAGTGCTACTTGAGAGGTACGATGTATAGGTATATGAACAGTAGTAATTAGAGTGAGTAATATTAAGGACTTTCTTCTCTTACCGTTATGAAATAAATGGAGAGTCATTTTGGATTCTGGGATTACACTGTAAGACTATCGTCAAAGTGTAAATTAAGAAAAAAGATATAATATACTATTAACTAGAGCAAGATTGGCACTATCACAATGAGCAAAATGGATCAGCAGTCAATGAAGACCATTATTGTGTAATTTGTTATAAGAATATAATAATTTGTTATTAGATAACATAAGATTCTGATCAGATTGACATTCAAAGTAAAGAAGTTAGAAATGAATAATTTGTTCGCTCTGTGAAAACAAGAGGAATATTCGTTTTTATTAAACATTATTAACATTCAACTGAGATTATGTGTTAGAGTAGATATCTTTACTAAACATTACCTAAAAATTAATGACGTTGGCTACCATAGGCAATGCGGGGATTATAGTCATGAGCACGTGTCAATGTTTAAAATCAAACCACAGATATTTTTTATCATTCTAAATAATTTAAGAACTTGGCAGAAAAATTTCGAGAGAGAGAGAGAGAGAGAGAGAGATGAGAGAGAGAGAGAGAGAGAGAGAGAGCGGAGAGAGAGAGATGAGAAGAGGAGAGAGAGAGACAGAGAGGAGAGAGAGAGAGAGAAAGGAGAGCTAGAGAGAAGAGATGAGAGAGAAGTCGAGGCAGGAGAGTGAGAGTTAAGATTATGACAGAGAGTACAGGCAGAGAGAAAGAGGAAGAAGACCGATAGAGGGAGAAGAGACAGAGGGAGAAAGATGAGAGAGGGAGAGAGGAGAGAGATGAAAAGAGAAGAAGGAGAGAGAAGCTGAGAAGAGACCATTCAGCTTCTATGTACAAAGAAGTTAAATATATCTACTTCTTCTTAATATATATTATAATTAATATATATAATATATTTTTATTATACTATATATATATTATATCCTATATATATAATATAATAATGATATATATCATAATGCTGAATAAGAAACCCATATATATCTATCGGCAAAATATAGTAGGATATATATTGAAATATAATATATAGCTAATAGTATAGTAATATATTGATATATCATATTGATGATATAGATATGTATATAATAGTAATAGTATATATAGTACTATATATATATATGATGATATAAGTATATATAATTATGATATATATAATAGTACTATATATATATATAGTATATAATATAGTATATAATATAATAATAGTACCGTATATATATAGTATATATAATTAAATTATATATATATATGTTTAATTTATATATATATATATAATATATATAATGTATTCCTTTTACTCGGCTTTTGCATTTCGATGGAAACTTCTTGCATCGTCTTTATAAAAGATGAAAAAAATATGAGATTGCGAAACTTGTCTGAATGGGTCATATTCAAGATCAAGTGAATGAATTTCAGAATGGAGGAATAAATTATAACTCAGGTCTTGAAGAATACATAAACCATAGTATTATATTAAAGGAAACATGAACTTTATGCCTTCACTGGAAGATGGGACGAAAATAGAAAGAGTTTCTTAATTGTGATAATAGTCAGGGTAGTCCCGGTCCAATGAAGCAGCGAGATAAATCCAGAGCGGGGGAGGGGTGAAGAGAGAAACATAAATAGCAACTTTGGGGAGGTTCTTCATTGACATAAGATAAAAGAAACGAACTACTGACGTAATTTAGCTCCATCATGCCACTAGACACTAGAAAGTGAGTGGTCTGGGCTGAGGCGCGAGGCGTAGATACGAAGAGACTTTATTTTCCCTAGTGTATACTTGATGGTACAAAACACTGACCCTCTGCTATCAGTCTCTCAGGTCTCATGCCAACATAACTTAATTGAAACTCTTAATATATGTGAGGAGGGAAATCAGTTGGGAGAATGTGGTTCTGTTTTAAGGCAGAAAGGAGATATGTAGAGCTGGTTTAGAGATCGAGTGATATATGGGGCTGTTTTATATGACGGAGTTCAATTTAGGATTAAGATCTTGAAATTGTAAATGCGATGACCATTAGTTGCACGGCACAAATTGAAGGATTAAAGGGGAATGTATGATAAAGCGAGCTAATTAGGAAAAGCTATAGAAGCACCTATAGCCCTCTCCCGATATAGAACCGCTAAAGTAAATTGACAAGGAGGTAATGTGGGCTATAGAATTTGGATAAAATGTGATCTTCAGTAACGCTGGGTGGTTTAGAATCTTCAAGAATTTAGATAACTTTTAACAGAATCTTGGAGAGGAAAACAGTCAAAAGGGATCTTCTTAGCTATTTATTTATGATTCACATGAAGCGTTTACGAGACTTGGCAAGAGTAAACTTATCGCTTATTTTTAGAATGTGATCATTCCTTTTAGTAGCACACGCTCAATAGGTTCAAAGAGGGTTCATTCAGTCTTGTTTAACACACACCATCGATTCTTCGTTCTTGAATTTTCACTCTTGAAAAAGAATATTTAAAATTAAAATGGATAAACAACAGAGTTAGGTAAGTCTTCAACACAATCTCGATATAATGAGAACAGAAATAGTTATAAACTATTGGGTGATACCTCTCATTTCGTGAGTTTTTTGTCGACCAGCAGCTAATAACGATCTAAGGTAATTACCACTCTGCTGAAAACCCATAACTATATCACTTTCAAGGAAATGAAGACCTCATTCTAATCAAACCTCAACTTTTACTTGAAGAGTGAAAATCAACACTAGCATTCGTCTTTCTTTTATCAAGTGTAATGAAGCTCATCCCCACTATCACCAATCATCTTGAACATAAAACCATTATTATTTATACTTTTCACATTTTGGTGATTTTCTTAGGAATTTTATCCTTTAAATTCGATAACTGCTTTAGGTTTTCATCTGTGGTTTCACTCAGAATTATATAATATATGTGTTACTGTTCCTAAGACCTGAGACAAGACATTACTCACAGCTCGTCAATATAAGACGTTCTTAGCATTTCGGTGTAACAAATTGATTGAACTTGTGCCTGTGCTTCCTCGACTTTCCTTCGAATAATAACATCGACAAAATTTAACTTTTTTTTTGTTAAATGGATCAGATTGGCAGCTTCTTATGGTAATTTTTATGCATTGATTTCAAATATGTATACCAATTTTGTGTCACTGGTAGGTCTATTTTGTAGAACTAGGTTATAAGTTATATAACTGTAATACATTATTATATTTTACTACATTTACTTACTTGTATTAATCTGAATAAAAATGTAGTTTTAATGATTTTCTTCTGTACTCTGCTTGAAGAACATCTCTTTTTAAGGTCTAAGCAATAATCGGCGAGCATATTTGGATTCAATTTTTCTTGAATGTTTGTTTCTACTACTGACATTTCTTGGTGGAAACGTTCAGAGTTGTTCGTTGCTTTACAAACACAAGATTTTCTGAACAGAAGACGAGTGTGAATCTAGAAAGTGTTTTTCACGACATGTTACCAATCCCAGCTCTTTGTAATTTTAAAGAAGTTCTGAAAGTAATTGTCTTTAGTTCTCAACTTTCATATTCCCAAGAAATATATTATAACTTTATTTAAGACTCCCATACAAGCTTCAACATAACATTTAACTTTTTCCGAACTCTTTGGTCTTTCACGAAGCTCCCTCACATGCCCTCTTTTGATTTTTGATTATTGGTCCTCAGGGAATTTATTCTTCATAAAACCGAAAGCCTTGGCCATGTTCATTCTTGCCTAGACAAAATATTTAATTAGTCAAGTCTTGTTATGAAGGGAGCGAGATATACTTTCTCAGGGTTTACAAGTGGTTGAGAAATTACTACTTCTGCCCGGGGTATCAGATCTCTCTGAGGCCAATTGCTTCTCGAACAAAATTTAATTTTTCAGTCCTTGCATATTCCACACGCAAAAAGAGCAGTCAGAACTTTGTATTTTTCCTAAGGGAAGACATAATAAAAGTGCTATAACTTTTAAATCACCGCAGATATGCCAGGAATACTGTTCATATTTTACTTTGACAGCAAGACCTTCTATGTTGTAATAAGACTCTTTCATATGGGCTTGCGTAGGCAGAGGAATGATGGTTCTCATTTTCCAATTATGAAGAAGCACGACTTTATAAAACTAATTTTTGAAGAGCTATAAACCAGACTCTATTCTTAGATCATGAGGGTTCCTAACTAATCGGTAACAGTCAACATCAGTTACAGTACATTAGATCACCCTCTGAGAGAATATGTGGTGACGTATCTGTTGCTCCGCGATGCGATTAGAAGTCTTAGTTTCTTTCTCAAGAAGATTCCAGCCCTTTCTTTAGTCTTTGATGCCGAACAAATTCTACCTGAACCTTTAAACAAGTTTCAGATTTTGAATAGATCTGTTAAGTTCAGCCTGATTAATTCTATGGGGTGGGGGGGGCTGTAGACATTCCGCCATAATCTTCATTATCATTCTTTGTGGACTTAATTGTAAATCTGCATCGCTAGATTCTCCTAAATTTAAACTCCAATCTTTAGGTGGCATGGGACTTGAAAGTTCTCACTGTGTTGAAACAGGGGCCTAATAGCTGAAGGAGGTCAGAGATATTTAACACTTTTTTTATATAATTTTTTTTTTTATTCCAGCAGTACTTGTAAAACAAGATAGCAGTTCCGTGGAATAGTATCTTGGTTTACTCCATACAAGGAATAGCCAATGGCATAGGACGGGATCCCGTTAAAGCCAGCAGATTAGCAGTCACAACAATTAGATGTATAGCAAATATGGGAAGGGACCATGCTTTGTTTTGGTCTCTGATTTAAACATCCAAAATAAAGTTCATTATTTCTTTTCAATCAAGGGGTAATTAATGTCTTGTTCTTTTGGGGACTTTCCGATGTTAAGGCTCACCACAACAAACAGAAATTCTTTAGGATGCTTTTCACATTTTCTCGCCATGTTAAAGAGCATGTTTTTACGAAAATTACACCTTGGGAAATAAAAAATTATTTAAATATATATATATAATTATTTAATTATATATAATATATATATATATATATATATATATATTATATATTAATATATATATATACTATATATATTATATTATATATAATATATATATATATATATATTATATATATATATATATATATTATATATATACAACGAACACTACACGTATATGTGAAAAACTTTACTAAGAAGCAGCTCACTCAAAACGCAGAGGTTAAGCGATGAGCAAATTGCTCACGCGTCCAGCATTTGCTTCAGCTTTTGCGTTAAGTGCGATAGCCGTGTTTTTAACCCTTTCGATATCTTTATTTCAAGCAGGATGGCACGGAAAAAATCAATTTGATTTTTCAACTGATTTTATTCACTTATTTTTGGCTCAAAAAATCAGATTTTTTGCTTTTTATATGTATATTTTTAATTTTTGGATATGGTATGATTTAGTTTCAATAGAAATAAAAAATTAGAATATTAATATCATAGCAAGGCTACTCTGTTTCAAATTTCTGTCCCTTGCTTGCAGCTGTTTTCTTTTAAGCCACACTTCCTCATTTTCTCTGTTTTTCTTAATTGCTTTATCACTTCTTCGTTCCACCATGGTGTATGTCTCTTCCTAGTACCCCCTACCCATTT
>JABUQX010005770.1:22500-34034 GCA_015478945.1 Trachelipus rathkii
AATGTTTTCCTTCATTTCTATTAATAAAAAATATACTCTTAATTTTGCTTTGATTAATATTATTTTTATATTGTGAAAAAAATTCTAATTAGAGACTTAAGCCATCAAAAAATTTTTAAACTTAAATTAATTTTTAGGGAAGGGTCTACCGGATTTATATATATTATATATATAATATATATAGTATTATATATATATATATTATATATATATTATAATATTATATTATATATATATATATAATATATATATTATTATATATATATATATACATGGGCGTTAGCAGGATTTCATTTAGGGGGGGGGCAAAGGTTGAGTGATTATATATATAAATATATACTATATATATAATAATATATATATATATATATATATATATTAAATATAATATATATATTTTGTCTCTTTTATTCTACTTTTTCAGTATTGTCGTCTTCCTCGTCACGTGATCTGAAAATCGTTTTCTTCGTTAGAACACCAGCCGCCATTTTCGCTTCAAGAAGTTTTTCAATTCTTCCGTATAAAAGCTGCCAAGCTCAGTGCATTATTCAAAAACAGTTTACAGAATCCTTTCACATTTGTTAACGAAGTACCACTGATTTCTTTTATATCAATTTGTGCCTTTGTAGTTTTCGTACAACATTTTTCTTTCGATTGTTTGCAAGGTACGTAATTGCTAGACCTAGTTCTTTTGTGTCACATTGAATATCGTGTATCTAATAATTCTATCTTGCTTGCTGCATGCTTATGTTATGAAAAAATGTATTCTATATAAAATTAATTTCCTTTATATCCATATATTATTTATTACAATTATATAACCCTTTTTTATAAAATTATTGCCTACTTCTAAAGACCTATGTTCCAAAATTTTTTATAATATATTTATGTATAGTTTCCCTAAAACAAAATGTCAAATATTACAGAAAAGCATCTAATTAGTCTTTTGCAGTTTCGACGTCAAACTTTGTAATTATTATTATTATTATTATTATTATTATTAATTATTAATTATTATTATTATTATTGATTTTATTATTATTGTTATCTTTTCCATATTATAATTATGAATATATTGTTTCGAAAATAGATTTGGACCGCTGAACACAAAATTGTATTTACTGATTCAGCTTCTGATGGATTCTCACGTTACGCTCAACAGTAACAGTTGTTACCTGGAGTGAGTGCTACGTTGTCACATATCCCAGCATTCCTACAGCTACTTGGAACCCTCTCTCGTCTCAACAAGGATCCACAGCCTGAAGCGGGGAAATCCATTTATTATATAATTATAAATATTTAATATTTATATTTTTTTACAAAATGTGAAGTAAAATCAGAATGAATTATTAGCACAAAAGTTTCATTTTCAAATATTAATATTGTCATTGTCACATTAGTCTGAAACATCGCACAGACCTAATATATATTTTTGTTCAACATTCCTATACCTACTTGTTGAAAATTTTACTCTGTGTTTTTTGTCTCAGACCATTATATATATCATATTTAGCTTACGTAATTTGCATTTTAACTCATTTATTTCGCATATTTTTTCAAAAATATTTTTATTTTTTTTTATAATTTTCCATTTTTTATAATTATAATTATGTCCCCTCCTGACGCTGCAAACACCGATAACATCAATGTCATATCGAGTCTGTTTTTTGGTCTCTGACCATTATTTGTATAATATTTAGCGTGTGCAAATCGCATCTTAGGCACAATTTTTTTTGATCTCGTAATATTGTCTTCAAAATTTTCATTACTATTTTACATTTTTAATATTAATTATGTCTCCGCCTGACGCTACAAATACTGAAAATATGAATGTTATATCCCAACAACCTCCTTCAGACAGGGAATCATCTAGTGTATATACCGGTAAGTTCATCAACAATGACTTGGATCTCACATTCACGCTGCTCGAGCTCCAGCTCGAACCAACCACCGAACATGCCCGATTTCGGGCCCTCTTAAATATATTACCAGTTCACGTCTTGCAGCGCTTGAAAGACGTTTTACCCTCCTTACATTCCCACAACCAGCCCTACAGCCAACTGAAATCCGAACTTTTAAACCGGCTGGGGGAAACCGATGCCGAAAAAGTAAAAAAACTTTTGACTGGTGGCTCTCTTGGAGACCACTTTTGACTGGTGGCTCTCTTGGAGATCGTCTGCCTTCAGTACTGCTATCAGATATGCTAAATCTCCTTGACGGTCCTCCCGTAGGTAATTGTATACACATTGTTCGCCATCTCTTTCTACAAAAACTTCCCACAGAGATGCAACTGCGTTTAGCAACGGTCGATCCCAACTGTTCATTGCAAGAGCTCGCTACTTATGCAGATAGGGTTTGTAAAGCGAAACCTCTTCCGACAGCAGACATACCATCACAAGTTTCGCACATCACGGATCCCACCAGCAATAATAACTTACCACCAGCGTCTTTTTCGCATGTAAACGAGTCGGTTAATGCCATTCAACACCCACCGGCCACAGAATACGCTTACATTGTATCACAGCTTCAGGTCTTACAAAACACTATCATGGATTTAACAAATCGAATGCGTGCATTGGAGGCGCGTTCAACTGTTCCTCCTCCTTCCCCTCCCACTCCTCCTCCCCCTCCCCATCCTTATCCTCAACAACAATATCCTTATCCTCAACAGTATCCTCATCCTTCATCCTCTCATCATCATCCTTATTCACCACCTCCTTCATACCCTCAGCCTCCTCCCAATCCTTCATACCCCCCGCCCCCTCCCAATGCACCAAATACTTATTCTGCATACAATTACGGTCATCATTCTCGCTCTCCTACTATGCAAAGACGTTCCTATCGTCGCTCTCCTACTCCTTCGCGTCAATTCGCCTCTTCTCCTGTTACTTCTCAGGCTTTAGTTCAATTTCCGTCACATAACCAGCAGGGTATTTGTAGAAATCATCAGCGTTTTGGAGATCAAACACGGTCATGTCTTAAGCCTTGCACTTTCGAGAATTTAAACTTAAACACCACTCCGTAAACTCGCTCGGGGTGGTTTCAAAAGCGTCAAACTTACTTTGTCGTTTACGATACCTCCACCGCCTCCGGCCTCATCTCCAGCTCCGGCTGTCGCATCACACCAACTCCAGCTCCGGCTGTCGCTCAACGCACAGCTTACGCTCCGCTTCCAGCTCCGGCTGTCGCTCAACGCACAGCTTACGCTCCAGCTCCGGCTGTCGCTCCACGCACAGCTCACGCTCCGCTTCGTCTTCCTTCAACAGCCTCTCAAACGCTTCAACAGCCTCTCAAACGCTTCAACAACCTTAACCGCACATGCTTCCGCAGCATTCCTCGCTCCGTCATCGGCTCCGACCAACTCGCTCGCATCGGCTCGTCAACCCGCTCCATCTACCTCTACTTCGCAAGATCACATCGACTTCATGCCCATTCTGCCTTTTACATCAACTTGTTCTCCAAACGAACCTGAACCTTTGCCAACTCCTTCAGCTATTGTCACTTCTTCGCCAGCCACTCCGGCGCCCCCCGCTCCGACATCTCCGCCTCCTGTTCCAATACTGATTCCTCCTCCGAATCCAGAACCGATTCCGACTGCAACCTTACCGTCTGGTCCACCTCGTTCTACATCGCGTTATGGACGCACATTACGTCCAGTGGTTCGCTTTTCACCTTAATCCCTCTCGAGCTCCGCTGTTCGGGAGGGGAGCCATGTCTCGTTCCATTTTCTACTTTTTCAGTATTGTCGTCTTCCTCGTCACGTGATATGAAAATTCCGTTTTCTTCGTTAGAACACCAGCCGCCATTTCGCTTCAAGAAGTTTTTCAATTCTTCCGTATAAAAGCTGCCAAGCTCAGTGCATTATTCAAAAACAGTTTACAGAATCCTTTCACATTTGTTAACGAAGTACCACTGATTTCTTTTATATCAATTTGTGCCTTTGTAGTTTTCGTACAACATTTTTCTTTCGATTGTTTGCAAGGTACGTAATTGCTAGACCTAGTTCTTTTGTGTCACATCGAATCTCGCGTATCTGGATAATTCTATTTTGTGCTGCATGTTTATATTAATGAAAAATATTCCATATAAAAAGTCTTTATTATACATTATATTTATTTACAATAATATAACCTTTTTTATAAATTATCGCCTACTCTAAAAGACCTATGTTCAAAATTTTATATATTTTATGTAATAGTTTCCCTTAAAACAAAATGTCAAATATAAACAGAAAACTGAATTCTTCAATGTATAACTATATTATCTATTTTTCCAAGTATATTATTATTATTATTATTAGTTTATTAATTATTATTATTTGATTCATTATTATGTTATTGTATTGTATTATATATTGTTGATTCTCTTCTATATATTAATTATGTATATTGTTTCGAAATAGATTTTGACCGCTGACCAAAATTGTATTACTGATTCAGCCTTCTGATGATTCTTCCTTATATAATTGTATTAACAATATTTATATATATATACTATATAGATAATATATAATATTATATAATATATATACTATATGATATATATATATATATATATATATATTATATATATTATAATACTATATTATATATAATATATATTATATATATATATATACAATCACACACAATAACAAAAAAAAAGAAACGAACATCTATCGAGTCCTGCCGAGATATCAAAAACAACACACCACAACACAACACAACACAACACACACAAGATCAGCACACCAACCAAACAAACAACAAAACATCAACACCTAAAAAAAAAAAGCACAGACTATAGCGCTTTATCAGCAGCCAAATGCTATCGACATACTGAGTTTCAGCGGAGGAATACTGTCTGAAGAAGCTAGTTGAATTAAAAGCACACAGCTAGTTGACTTCAAGCCAATTATGAAAACGAAAAACACATTAAAAAACATAAAAAAAATGTATGTTTTATAATATTTCAGTAAATTAGAAGTTACTCCTTCAGTATCATCGATTGACTGATAACTTTTTTTTTTACAGTTTTTCTAAATAATAAACCCTTAAAAAACGATCACGTCTGGTACACATCTAAGGTTCAGTTCTTATTCGCCAAGATTAGGGGGGCAGTGTTCCCCCCCGCACCCCCTTGCCTACGCCCATGTATATATATATATATTTATATATATAATAATATAGTATATATATATATATAAAATATATATATATATATATATATATAGTATATATATAATATATATATATATATATATATAATATAATATAATATATATATTAAACTACTACATTACTTAGTTACATGAACTTACATCTAATATCATCTACATCATTGAATGAATTAGTCTTAAAAATTAGAATAGGCATTCTGCCAGGTCTCCTCTCATTTCTCCTCTTTGGTCTGATTTTATAATGCGAAGAGAAGAAAAAGCAGTTCCACGCTAGCTTGCGTATTGGAGGTAGAGCAGTAACAGGCAAGTTTCAGCTTCTTGAATTACAATTGCTTGATTACTCCTTCGAAGTTACATTAATTTTTCAACTTTCTCTTCAGTGCAGCAAAGAAATTTTATTTAAAGTTATGGAATATTGTGTTCAAGGATTAGGAAGGACCTTGACTTTTTCTTGAACCAATCGACTCTTTCGACTAACGCTCTTCAATATCTAGAGCGTTTCATACTAATCTTCTGACTTTCTTGAAGAAGACTTGAAGAGGTAGTAACGGAGATAATTCTAACTTTCATCACTTACAATATGTTTAGATGTATCCTTTTCTCCATGAAACTTCCTGCCACCCTTTAATACAAATGGCCACTTTGCAAAGTGCAGATTGTAGCTTTTTGTTGTTGATCTTCAGTTAAGCTTACCTGTAGATTTTGGATCAATATAAACAACAGCTAGTATAATTCATTGTCAATGAGAGAAAATTTCTCTTCGTACCATGGATTCTTTTATCCTTCAGTATCTTAAATATAGATGGTATAAGGTTTGAAGGTTGAATTTATTAGATAATCAAATTGAAACATAAGGTGATGGTTAAAAATCTTCGAAGTTTGCAATTACATTATGTGATGTGGAAGTCGAAAGTCAATAAACTTGCATGAAGTGATTGAAGTCATTCAGAGAGTCCCAATTTTATAACTTTGTCAGTTTAAAATTTTCCGACCAACTCTATCTAAAAGTTACCGACTCGACTCCGACTCCAATCCGGACTCCGACCTCTTGAAAATTACCTGACTCCGACTCCGACTCGACATCACACCCTCTTCAAAATCACCGACTCCGACTCCGACTCCGACTCCACCCTCTTCAAAACTACCGACTCCCCGACTCCGACTCCGACTCCGCAACCCTGATTCTCATTTCTTATTGGTTCGCTGAAGAAAAAAGAGATAGTGACTGTTGCACGTTCAATGAGTCAATTAACTTCTTTCGTTAGTCACTTTGAACTTGCTTCTTTTGCGACTAGTGAAAAATATAAGAAGAACTAGGCCTCATAAGCGATGTAACTTATAAAAAATATACATGTTTGTATTAATACTTCTAAGTTGACAATAATACACCTCCACCACTAAATTTTACTACAACCCAATCAACAACTCATATTACTCGGGTTGTCCGTAAAGAATGTCCCCAGTTTCAATGCTTTATTATAAAACAGCGTTAAATATACAATAATCAACAGCATATTTCATACATCAAAGTGAAGGTCATTGAACTGAGTTTTTCCTACATATGTTCAATATGTGCCCCCTTCGTTTATAGGGGATACATTCAGCCGATAAATCAATTCCACCCAAACATATGGTTACATCCGGAGTAATGGAAGGAACGGCATGTTCAATTCTGCGTATAATTGGGCAGCCCCATAGCGAAGCAAAAATCGCATGAGCATAAGTCCCGGGACCGGGAGCGGGGCAGATTATATAAGAGCTCTGTCGTCTCGGACCATTATGACAAACCAACGATCTGGAGTAAGCGTCGTTCAACCACGGCTACGCACTATGTGACTCCAATGTGGAGGGCTATCCATCTTGCTGCCATATAAAGTTTACCGCTCTCATCCTCTAATAATCTGATGAAAAGAGCCATTGTTGTAACATATCGAGATAGGCAACCCCTGTTACGGTTGCTTCTGCGAAAAAGAAAGGTCCGTAGACCTGGCGTCGGGATATGGCGCAGAAAAAGTTACCTTTTGGGGAATCACGTTCGTGTTCTACAAGTTCATGCGGATTTTCAGACCCCAGATACGAACATTATGGTCATTCACCTTACCCCTGAGATGAAAGGTGGACTCATCGCTAAACACTACACGATCATAGAAAGGTCATTCGTCTTCGACTTAAAACACTGCACAGGCAAAGGTAAACCGTAGAGCTAGTCGTCGGCTCTAAAAGCATGCACAAACTGCCAACCGGTAATCCACGCATGCTGTAAACGCTTCCTCTTAACACCTTCCCACCCCGTCGTTTTTGGCACCCTTCAGTATTCGTGACTTGCTCTCCGAACAGATTTACTTAGGACTATTGGAAGAAACCCGAGGCCCTGATTACGGTCCACATCCTGTTACAGTCACTTTGGCCGTCCTTTACCTTTTGCCTTACAAAGACATCCATTAGTTGCAAATTGCCTATACATCGGCGAAATGTTTTTGCCACATGGGAGAAATCACATTTGGGAAAAACGTAAAACGATAGCACGTTTGAATCGTAACTTTCACAGATTCACACCTTTAGCAAATTGATAGAGCAACAGAAACGCTCTTACCGCTCAGGACTCCGCCATGTCACAGTTGTGGCGCACCAACCCACACTAGAGAGAAGACCTACATCTGAATGCGACCGCATGCGGCGTTGTCGACCGCTATCAAGAAACTCGTTCTGGCGCAAGTGCATATTCGAAACTATGCAAATGACTTTCACTTTGATGTATGATATTCTGTATGATATTGTATATTATTGCTGTAGTTATTACCAAAACTTAGAAAAGGGAAATTCTTTTACGGACACCCGGTATTGAGTATTAATTAATAAGGTAATTTACGCTTTTGGAAGTATTCTTAACGCAGCCGGCAAACAAGGCCATCATGCTATGGTCAAAGAATTAATTAATATTGGCTCTGATAGCTTAAATATCATTATTAATCAAATATGATAGGATATTAATTTAATAAAAAGAAAAACAATTAAACAATAATTATTACTACTCCTCCATACCATATTAAGTGACAAGACGCGATTAACAGTTAAACGATATAACGTTAAACTTCACGTACATTCTTTACCGAATAAACGGCTTATACATGATTAACGTCATTAATATTTTTTGTTAACGATTAAAAATTAACGACGATAACCTTCTCATTAACGGTGGCCCACCTTTGTAAAACTGCAACTACTATATAAATATATAATATACATAACATAATATAATATAATACTATAATATACACATACATAACTAATCAATATATATACCAATATAATATATATATATATATATATATATATATATATATATTATATATAATATATATATATTTAGTGTCGTTCCAAAAAATCAAAAATTAAGAAATGTATCATTCTGAACGTTCTAAGATGTGACGTTTACCGTAAAAATACTCTATTTAAAATTTGAAGTAAAAAAAATAACATTTAATGGTGACACATGCGCAAAGAAAGTTGCGCGTGGCTGAGTAAACTGTAGCGGGTTGTCAGTTGTGCTGTAGACGTTATAGGTGTTGGTTGTGTCAAAATTTACGTGCTTGACGTGTCCATATTATTTAAATTTCTTTATGTAGAATGTCTAATCAGCAAACAAGATCGGATACATATGTTTGGCTTAGTGGGCAAATATCAGCAAATCATTGACCGTTAGATCAAAACTTCCATCAATTGGCGATGTATTACGTCGTCTGTTTTGGCTGACACACAATAAGAAATCAGTAAAGGAGGCTTCAAATATAATATATTCTGAAATATATGACTTTTGGGATAGAGCAAAGTTACCCACGAAGGCCAAACAGGATGTTTTAACCAAGATTAGAAAGACATATGAACAATACAGATCACTTTTAAAATTGAAATCAAGGAGAAGTCAAATACAAATTGAAAAAGAGACTATCTTTAAAGAAAGCTTAAAAGGTTTATTTGATATCGCACGTGAAAACGCAATGAAAATAATATCAAATGAAGAAGATAGAGTTTTTCTTAAAGCTCAGAGAGAAAAAGGTAGGCGAGGGTATATGAGTAATGTGAATAAAAAATATACTGTAAAACAAGAAAGAAAGCGTAAAAGGGAAGAACAAAAAATAATAGAATTAAAAGGGAAGTTCGTCGGCAGGAGGAACAATTACGTATTCTGCAAGAATGTACTAGTGTTGATGGTGGTAGTTCCTCTAGCAGTGAAGAACCCCAACCTGGACCGTCCAGAGTCGAACAATGTAAGAGTTCAAAGGAACGTCATAAAATCATAACCCCTGACTTAGCAATGGCTTTGGATAGATCGAAAATGAGTGATCGACGTGCGATGTTAGTAGTAACAGCTACTGCAAATGCGCTTGGGAAAAAAGTTGATAATATTGTATTAAGCAGAAGTACATTACGGCGGCGAAGGTCTGACGTTCGTAAAGCAATTGCTGAGGATATTAAACAAACATTTCCTGGTGGTTTACTGACATCTGTACACTGGGATGGTAAGTTATTGTTGGATGTAACCGGAGAAGACAAGGTTGAACGTCTAGCGATCGTCGTACATGGTGGAGGGAAATCAAAGTTGTTGGGTGTTCCAAAACTTTTGAGAGGAACCGGTGCAAATGTTGCAGAAGTTGTAGTACAGTGCCTAAAAGATTGGAATTTGGAAGATAGCATAGTAGGAATGTGTTTTGACACAACAGCAAGCAATACCGGAACCCAAAGTGGGGCTTGTAGGATTATAGAAGAGAAGCTGAAAAGAAGTCTTCTGGCCTTTGCATGTCGATTCACGAAATATTCCTATCTGCTACTTTCAGCAAATGTTACTGTATTTCATCAGGACCAGACATTTACCTGTTCAAACGTTTCCAGAAATTTTGGAAAAAAATTAATAAAGAGAAGTATGAGATTAGTGAGTATTAGTGACTCATGGACAGGAAAATGTCTTAGCTTTTTTGTATAGTGAGCAGCTAAAGAAAGGCCAACCACGAGCATGATTATTAGTAAAACTTATTGGAGCTTGACAGTTGTTATATTTATGTGGGAATCCTTGAGAAACGGTTTCTTTTCGTAAACCTGGTGCTCTACATCGAGCACGATGGATGGCACGAGTCATTTATTCATTGAAAATAGTCTTGTTTAGGTCGTAGTTTAATGTGACAGAGCAAGAAGCAGCTGCAATGACAAGATTTGCAAACTTTGCTGTAAGGTTGTGTGTTCCCAATTGGTTTTCAGCCCCATCAGCAGCTTCAGCCCCAAGAAATGACTTGAAGTACCTTTAAGAGCTGGTAATGCTGTGACGATTATGAATTATCAGTAGTAGCTAGAAAGCTCTCAAACGTTCACTTGTGGTATTATAGGAGAAGAACTTGCAGCGCTCTGATGCATTTATGGATGATGAAAGTAACAGTTGAAATTTTGATACGAAAGATGGTTGAAGCTCTGCATAAACCAAGAAGAACAAGTGTAGATAAGCCAGATAAACGTTTTGTATTTAAGGATGAAGATCAACTTTATAACAAAACACTTGCCGACTTTATAACAGAATGCAGTCATTTTTTCTTCAATAAATTACGTTTGGACTCCACTTTTCTCAAGGTTGACCCATTGGAATGGAACGAAAGAACGGACTATAAGAATGCACAAGAAGTTACCAAATCAATAAATGTCATCAACGACAATGCCAAAAGAGCTATTGCACTAGTGCAAAACTATAATAATCACCTAACAAAAAACGAGGAGGAAATGCAATACATTCTTTAAGTTATAGAAAGGACACAAGGAAAATTTCCATGAAAATTAAAGAAACAGCTGAAAAGGAGTTATGAAAATATAAGGAATAAACATATAATAAGTAATAAAATTAAATAAATGAATTGAATAAGTTGTGGAGTAGGCCTCTTGGGGATACCACATTAAAAAAACGCACCTGTTATAGCTACCTCAGGGGTGGTGTGGAAAAGCTATGTATTCCTATATTTCAACAGCATTGTGTCACTATTAAATATTGCTCAATCAGCGTAAAAATTTAAATACAATCTTTTGATATCATACCTCATAATTTGCAAGGTTCAGACTGCCAAAAAAAAAAGGAAAAAATTTTTTCATAAGAAATTTGGACCACCCTAATATATATATATATATATATATATAATATATATATATATATTATACTATATATATATAAAACAACAATAACCATATATATATATATATATATATATATTATAATATATATATATAATATATATACTTATATATATAACATATATATATACTATATCATATAATATAATATATATTACGAGGTGGCAATCGTACTTCAACAAACGTAGTTCC
Organism: Trachelipus rathkii; assembly: GCA_015478945.1. Taxonomy (NCBI): domain Eukaryota; kingdom Metazoa; phylum Arthropoda; class Malacostraca; order Isopoda; family Trachelipodidae; genus Trachelipus; species Trachelipus rathkii. The sequence continues at coordinate 34,016 of JABUQX010005770.1, forward strand.
GTTATCTTACATCTCTCTG
>JABUQX010005771.1:0-15000 GCA_015478945.1 Trachelipus rathkii
TACCAAACATATATACATTTCCTGAGAACTAAGAACATTAGCGTTAAGTCATTAGCATACCTAACAATTGCCTGTGCATGAGTGATAACTGGTAACATGGTACCAAGTTCAGGTTGTTTTAATTGGAGGTAAGTGTCTAACATTATTAGCAGAAAAGCAATAGCATGCAATACTTTTCAATTATATTCGAGAACAATCAACAAATGTTATTATAACGTGAACATTAGTTAATAACTATAAGTGATTTCCACTTCATATTTCTCTGGAAATAATTCTGCAATTATTAATAAAAATTTGCTACTTAGTAACACGATCGACTTACGTAAATTTTATTTCTTTTAATGTAATTTAATATCATTAACAAAATTCATTCAAACTATCCATGGTATAAGTAATAACATCACAATATTACACACTTAACGCAATAAAACTTTAAACATATATTCAAACACTTTTTCCAACATATCTCTAAATATAGTGTATTTATTAACTTCCCTACTTGAAAATTTAACAAAGCTAGCAAAAAAATATATATTTCTTTAAGTTTCTAAAATATTAATGGTTTTTCAAAGTTCAATATTTTATAAAAAAAATATATAATAAAAATTCCTAAGGAATTCATATTTAAATCCAAACTGAGAAGCTCACTGGAGGGGCAACCCGTGAAAATGGGTGTGAAGTCCCATTGCGGCGTCACCGCCCGAAGGTGGTGTAAGCAGGGCAACTAAGGCCCGGCCACCCTCGTATGGTCAAGAGAGGCCCTTACCCTTCCTTCGGAGTGGTAAATGCACTTACCTCTGAAGGGACTGCTTGCGCTGTTCGTGCTTACTAGCTAATTAGGATCAATAAAAACAATATTATGTTTTTTATTAAAAAATATTCTAAGAACTTTAATAAATTAGAAACAGGTTTTCTATATAAAATATAATATAAACATATATTTCAGTATTAAATATAATATCGGACTCTAATGTATATATAATATTATATGAACTATTGGCACATACATCCTTGTACTAAGGTGTTATTCATAATAACATACAATATAGATACAAGTCGTAATTACCGCAGTATTCAGTCCTTGTATCACTCTTCAGCTCCCAATTCTAACTCCAATGGCCAGGGTTTTTCATCAGCTATGTACTGCTGTGCAATTTATTTCAATCCTCTTTTCCTATGGACTTCAACTCTGGGGTCTCTCGACACCCCTGATTGGTTTCCGAAACCCTTAAAATCGGATTCTATCGATCGATAAAAACATATATAAAGTAGAGACCCTTCGATTTGGTACTAATTATAATGCGCTATTATTTCAAAGTTTGACTTCAAGTTCCGGCTCGAGAGCTCAGCCCAATCTAAAATACTTGAATAATGATCATATCTGCCTTCATTCGGTTCCACATAAATGTTATGATACCGTAAGTCGATATATTTAAAGCGCTTAAAATAACAAAATTTAAAGGAGTAGTAATGAAGCATGTCCACCTTTGACTTGGATTTCCAAGATGGTTTAGAGTGTCCATCTCAACCGCCAAAATATTGTTACAATCATACCTTTTAGATAAGCCAATAATTTTAACTACCTGTACCAGGAAGATCAAACTAACGATTTTAGGAATAACACAAAGTACAAGGCCTCTGTGCGACTGTTTGACTTAGGAATTTTCACTCTGAATATTCACATTTAACAAAATACGCTTCGCTGGCTCCCGAAATTATAGTGTTATGATTCCCTTTTTAAATACGTAAAATTGTTTATATCACTGATTATTATTATTATTTATTTTTTATTTTTAAATTTTTTTTTTTTTTTTTTTTATGTTTTTTTTTTACAGATAAAAGGCACCACACCAAGCGCTCACGGGCAAAACCCTAATCTAGGAGGGGGAATGTTACTCTATTAACGTATCCGAGATTAGGTGACGTATATAGAGCAGAAGTCTAAGGAGAAAGAAGGTAGCTCACATTTCTCCTCCACTCGATCCAGTTGCGTTATGCGAAACGCTTGGACCCTATACACTTTTAGTTTGGCGATTGCTCTACCACTGAGTTACAGGGCGGGCGCTTTTAAATAACTGAATATAAAATACTAAAAAAGAAATACATATATACATATATAAAAAGCTAATATAACACATAAAAATTTACAAACCATTTGGTTTACTTCGAACCTTATGCAGCATTTTATCATTATTAACTAATTATGTCATAAACATATATAAGATTCTAACAAAATACATTATATTTCCCTAATAATCTCTAATCTACTTATAACGTAGTATGTTTAATATTAATATTATTATTATGCTATACCCTTTTTAATTTAATATTATTAAAATAAGTGTATCACGCATAATAATATATATATAAGTGATTAAAATATAGTAAATAGTTGAGATTATTAGTGAAATATAATGTATTTTGTTAGATATAGTGTTTAGCATAATACTAATAATGATAATACATGTAGATGTAATAATGTATATATATATATTATATTATTATTTATATAATATTATTAAAGATTGGAACTTTCCCTTTAAAAAGGAATGTTTAACCGATATTATATATAAGATTCGAGAGATTGTAAATCTGATTTTTTTTTTCGATTATTTCAAGGCAAAATAGAGCGACAAGGTTGCACCACTCCGCAAAAATGTTTTTCTTCGTTTTTTTAAACTAAAGGAATACCCAAGATTAAATCCGCAACCAAGATGTCAGAAGAGGTCAGGTCTCTCGAGGCCCTCCAAGCGGGGGACGACGGGGCGGGACTAAGGCTCGTCCCCCCTCTGATCCCCACCTTCGGCTCGAGCCCCTTAAAAAAAAAAATTAAAAAAAAAATTTAATAACAAAATTAACATATTAAATAATTAAACATGATATATACAAAAGCAACACATGTTGTTTAACTTCTTGTCCATCATTCTATCATAATTGGATTGTTTAAGTATTAACACACAGTATTTGTCAATGGCTCACAGTGCATGGCTTAGACGATTAGGTTTCAGCGATATTTCGAAATCTGTATTTTATGTAACATCCTTTTAAGGTTGAAAGTGCCTATATATATATTATATATTTATATATATATATATAAATATTATATATATGGTATTTTAAAATAAATATATAAAGTAATATATATATAGATGTGTATATCCCTATGTATCTGTTATATATTATATATATCATAAGAACTCGTTGTAAACGTGATTAGATATCTGATATATATATGACAAGTAATATGACTAATTAGATTCTACACATCTGTAATACAAGGATTAAAGATTAGTTAGCTGTCTCTAGGAGTAGTTCTTAAAAGTCATCATCATGTAGGAAAATACAAAGGTATCCATTTTAGCGTTCTCGGGTGAATAAGTTCAGAAGTATATGCTCCGAGAAAAGGATACTCTTCTTCTCTTTTCGTCACTCATCGATTGGCTAGTAGGCCAAAACAGTAGCAGCTCTAACCTCGCAGATCGTAGCTGTTGCTCCTCATCCGAGATTCTTCAATTCACTCCATAATCCTGCGTCACTCATCTCGCTCTATCTGCTCCGTTCGTCTCTCTGCTTCTGGGTCAATCTTTATTAATATATAATGGTATGTACGGGAATGTAATTTATAGTACGTGTATGAGGATAGGAGAGTGAGTTAATAGGTATATAAAGGTAAATTGATATATTATATAGTATTATATGTAAATATAAGATATAGAATAGTATTGTATATATATACCCGTATGTATATACTAGTATACTATATTGAGTCAGATAAGATTATTATACTATGCAAAATATATACTTTATCGTACTATAGGTTCTTACGCTCACGTAGTATATATATGATAATAAGGTAATTGATGCATCATATTCACGTTGAGTAGAAAATAATAAGGGGGTGTATCACGTAAGTACTATGTTCTTGAGAAATATATTAATTAATATACGTATTATTATACTAATATACTTAGAAATGAAATTTACTGAAAATGTCAAAAGTATAGTATATATGTATAGTTATATATACCTATACTATACCAAATAAGTATAATATGCTATTCAGAGTATACATAGATTATCGAGTATTATTGAAATAATTACTGTGTGTTAAACTCAGTAGCGGTATATTAATAGTAGTTAAAAATTTCTCTAATGTTGTTAATGACTCTCGTGAGCTGCGAAGGTCTGTCTCACTTCGAGACCATGATATCACTGGAGGGTCAGGAACCGATAGCTGGTCTCCACTATAAAAAAGATGTCGTTAGTCAATTGGACTAAATTGATTGAATTTCCTATTGCAAATTTCATCTTGGAGAGCTAAAAACGATAAATTATCAATGGCTAGTAAATTAAAAGTTAAATATATTGACAGTTAAAATAGATAATATATTCTAAATGGAGAGAAGAGAGAGTAGGTGATGACGTTCATTCGTCTGATAGAATTAACCAAAGTGATATTGTAAGTTTAAATTAAACCTAGTTATTATAGGGGCCGTGTTGTGTTGTTGTTATTGGCCCCAGCGCACGCTCTTACAAAAGTTAACCACACGTAACACTAATTTTAGAAGCGAAGGGTGAATTATATAGACTAGTAAAGGAATTCTTAACTGGACTTGCTATTAGAATAAGGATCCGAGGTAACGTCTTTAGAAAATAATGTAAAGTTACGTTCCTAAGTGACCATTCCGTGTGTACGTTTATAATAGTAGCTTATCCAACATAAGCTGTCAACCATGTAACGAGAAGAACTATCTTAAATTCCATTATCCATCATAAAGTACGCCACAACTTCATAATTGAGATAATCGACAGACCAGGGAGTCGCTATTTCATGTCCCCCAAATTTCTACATGCCCGCGCAACTTAACAGTAGTAATTACTACTACTACTCACATAGAACAATCATATTGAAAAATAATAGCTATTCAACAATAACAACTATAATAATAATAATAATTAAATAATAATTTTAGATAATAATTATGACAATAATATAATCAAATAATAATAATAATAATAATAATAATAAAATGCATTATAATAATGCAATATTATTACGATAATTAGTTAAACGATCAGACTTCTTTTCTTAAGTATTCAAAACTACTATATATAGACCCATCTTCATCTGTAAATGTTCGAAGCTTTTTCTCTCAAATAATTGGAAATGTTACGACGTGAACAAACTGGAAGCCGCGAGCAATTTAAGAGATAAATGTGTATTAGGACGTAGATATGGACTTAAGAAACACTGCTATTTAGTAGTGATCAAAATATGGTGGAAATTATTGAAAGAAAGACGCGCTATTTCTCCATGTTAAGCTACTGAAAAAAGATCATTAAGCTATTTAATTAATTAATTGGACAGTATGACATTATTGTAAGCACTGCATAGGGAAGAGTAGCTATGATGTAAGGCGATATTAAATCTATATAATACGTATAATATAATATATATAAAATATACATATATATATATAAGTTATAGAGCTTATATATATAATAATATATATCCTAAATATAAGTAAATATAGTAAGTATAGTTATGGTAGGAACGTATAGGTATAATAATAATGTTAGTATGTACTAGATGATTGAAAACCTACCTAGTATGAGTCTGATATACGTCTTTGGGCAATACTTATATTATAACGCTCAGTATGATATATTAATTACGTTATAGTATAAGTATACTACTGAGTAGTAATATCATTACAGATATATAAATAATATTGAGTTATTATATTATATACGTTTCTACAGGGCAACCGTCATGATAGAAATTTGAACCCTCAGTATGCATTACCTATTTATAGTAAGGATATTATGAGTGAATAGTAAGGAATTAAACCTGAAGTGATAATTAGTATGTGTGTGAAGTACTGTACTTAGAATAGTGTATAATATGGGAATATCACTTAGATATATTGTATATCTTTACTACGATCATTTTGCATCTTTTGATAGTTGTTGCATTTGGTGGACGCAATCTGAGAGAATAACCCTATTTATAAAACGATATATATCTATATAATATATATCACTTAATCCTATTACAAGCATACCCATATATAAGCTTAAAGAATAATATTAATATATTATATATAATCTATTATATAACCTAAATATAATTATATATATTATTATATTTTTAATATATTATATATGTTATAATTAGAACTCATCAAAGTTGACTAAAATATATAATAGTTATTATATTATTTATAAAGCGTGGAATATCTAAAGATATTAATGAGGTATTATTAGCTAAGCACAGATCTATTACTAGATATAATAAAGTTATAAAATAATATAATACTTAGAGTATATCTAAACCACTCAGATCGCAGAACAATCTTGTCCACACGTTTTTTATAACGTACACTCGAGCACTATAATTTACGAGTAAATGAGTTGTGTATTTAGTCCACTGTAATATGTGAGTACATTGATAGCTGCTCAATTAATGCATAGGACACATACGGAACGTACATTAGTTGTCTTTCTGTGTTCGTTGTGTCTCGCAAAAGAGTGAGCGTTTAGTCTAACCACATACACACGAGTGATGTTCTAGTTGAATGACGTCTCATCTATGCTTGGAAGACGGTTCACTATTTTTGTTTTGTTTTTGTTTACTGTTGTTTCCGCGCGCATACACATACTGTATATATATATGATATATATATACTATATAATATATATCATATATAATATCAATATATAAATAATATAAATACTGTAGCAAAAACTATTATGCCAAGTTATAATCAATTAATTAGGTTTAAATTTTCATCATGCAAATAATCAACCCAATCCCATAATTATATATGTGACTTACGGTTGATTTAGTGAAATTTTGTTACTATTTTCGTCACATTATTTTTTTCTAAAAAGATTAAAAAATTAATTAGTTTTATTAAGCATTTAATAATACTTATGAACAAAATGTTCGAATTTCGTGAATAAAACCATCGTCCTTCATTATGGATTTAAAAGTTTAAGACCATGATTCTAATAATCTAAATAGGTATATGCCGCCCCGATTACTGTATCGATGCTCGTGCTCTCTTAATCATTTTTACCTTATATTCGAAGGCCCTGATGACAGAGAGAAGCAGAGAGAGAGATAAGAGAGAGCAGAGAGAGAGAGAGAAGAGAGAAGAGAGAGAGATGAGAAGAAGAGAGAGACGAAAATTTTGTCGAGTCGGCCAATTTTTGTTATTCAAAAGGTATTAATCCTGTGTCCGTAACCTATAGTTGTGACCACTTATCTCAATTTTTCTCTTATTTCATTCTTCGCTCTTTATCATATATAATTAATCGTAGTCGTTAACTTAGGATATCAACCTTTCTCCACTTTTATTATTATTATATTACTCTAGTATTATTATTATTATTATTATTATTAATTATTATTATTATATGTATTATTATTTATTATTAGTATTATTATTATTATTATTATTATTATTATTATCATTATTATTTATATTATTCAATATATATAATATATATGATCATATATATATATATATATATATATTATATATAATATAGTATAAATAAGGTTATTATATATATATATATAATATAATTAATATATATATATTGATAAGCATCATAACCCAACCTTTTTCCCACTCAGAACTAGGGTCGTAAACGTTGTGCCACATGCACTGGAAATCCGAGGCATGCATTAGCATTCTGGCAAAAGAGAAAAGTGGTAGTGGCTACCAACCCCAACTATCCTATTCTCTTTCATTTAGTCACCTTCTATGACAAAGCAGAACATAACATGCTTTTGGGCATTGCATATTCTCCGTCTACACATAAGGATATAAGAGATAGGGATGTCTGTAAGATGTTGTTCTAGAAGAGAAAGTTTTGTGAAATATGGGTTACGTACAGCATGATCTATGTGGTGATGAACACGGTATGATTTATCACAGTTGTCCTTGCCGAGAAAGTGGGTGTCTATAAGAATGGGTCTAGGGATGAGGAGTGTAGGATTGATGTAACTGACAAAAGAGAAATTGCGTAACCGTTAGGGATTGGAACACTGAAATAAGTCATGGGACCCTCCTACACGACCAATTAAAGCCCTATGTGGAGAGCGTAATTTCTATCGGCAAATACTCAAACACACCATCACACATCAACACACTACACACATATATATATATAGGTATATATTTATATTATATATATTATATATATATATATAGTATATATATATATATTTATATATATATATATACCTAATTATTATTACCTATATATAGTATATAATATATATATATATTATAATAATTAGTGATAAATCGATAACCTCGCACAAATGCGGAGCAACCGCACATATTTTTGACAACGCGGCAACTTGAGAGCAACCGCAAACAGCGAGATTGTCACTTGGTTAACAACAACCGCAACTGCACCGCAACCGCAACCGCTGGTTGCTTCAAACTGTCTTTGCGAATCTCTCTCGCTACTGTCGGTTGTCAGGAAGTCTAACGTTAATTTTAAAAGTTATCTTTATCTTTTAGACCTACAGAAATGAATGCAACCTTCAACATCCAAGCCAAAACTCTGTTTGAAACCATGAATGCTCATTTAGCATCAATTAGTGATGATGATACAAGAAAGACGAGCTTAATGAAAGTGTTTTGTAGGAAATAGCAAAATATCAAAAACGATAAAGAATAGATTCCTAAGATGATCCTCTAATGTGGTGGAAGAGAGAACGAATACTACTTAAAGAGTTGAAATGAGTTATAGCTAAAAGATATCTGACTTAGTGTCGCATCGTATGTAGTGATACAAACCACGAACCAACTTTTCCAGCAAGCTGGAATAATTTTATAGAGAAAAAGGGATGGAAGAATAATTGCCCTTAGAAATGTCTGAAAATAAATTGTTATTCCTTAAAATCTAACTTGCCGATTCATAAAACCGCTCCAAACGAAGTAAAGAAGGGCAATGATACCACATCAAGCTCTGGTTTTTAACGAGAGCGGAAGGATGGGGGAAAATTTGATGGTGGGGTGATATTAGTAAACAAAGCTTCCCGCTAAACTGGTATCTCTCTGATAAACAGAGGCTAAATTGCACTTTAATTAATGTGATAAATACACAAGAAAATTTTAGAAAAATTAATCAAAGTATATAAATAATTAATATAATAATAATAATATATAATAATAAATAATAATAATAAATAATAATATAATAATATAATAATAATAATAATAATTAATAAATATACAATATTACAACACTAATTCCAAGGGGATTTCAAACCCATCAATTTATTCTCAGAATAGAGCATATATACATAATAGATATTTTAACTTAAATGTGATTATTAATGTTGTAAATATATTTAAAACATAAAATTAATGAAATAACAAAGTATCTGAAAGGGGGCTACTAATATCAACACAGTGTTGTGTCTTGAGCCCCATCAAATAATATATGTGATTAAAATAAAAAGGGCTTTTAATAAAGACGTCAAAACTTATTTTTGATACACAATTATAATACATAATAATAATAATAATTACAAATATTAGGTCTGGACGAGAGTTTAACATATAAGTTTAATAGTTTTAATTGAATAAAAATATCATTAATAAAAATAGATATCGAGATAATAAATAAATAATAAAATAAATAATAATAATATAATAATAATAATATAATTAAATAATACAAGTAATAATAATGATAATTAATATAAAATTATTATTATAATTTATTAATTCATTATTATTATTATTATTTATTGAATTATTATTATTAGTAGTGAGGAGTTGTAGTAGTTGATAGTAGTAGTTAGCGGAGTCAGTAGTAGTAGTAGTAGTAGTTGTTAGGTAAACAAACCGCAATTGTTTTAGAAACATTGTTCCTTTCTCTATGTGCAATCAAAACGCGCAGCTTTAACCGCAACCGCGGTTGAGTTGAAAAATTTAGGGACCGTTGCAAAAAATACACAGACCCGGCGGTGTATGTCAAAGGAGATTTCAGGTCACTTTTCGCTCCATCACTAATACCTATATATACCCTATTATTATATATAATACATTAATATATATATATATATACTATATTATTTATATATATAATGATTAATTACCTATATAATATATAGGATATATTATATATTTTAGTTATATATATAATTATAATATTACCTTTACCATAAATATATATACTATATATAATATATATATATTTGAATAATAGTATATAATAATCCACTTATATAATATATTTAAGTATATATGTTATACTCATGTTAGGTTATGAGATATATATACGTATATATTAACTTAATATATAAAAGTGTCTATGGTGTTTAGTACGAAGTCTCCACATGAATGTTAACACGCAAAGTGAATTAATACAATCCAGCCTGAATATTTTTACGGCAGTTTGAAACAACTCTAAACCTTTCTTCATCACTTGCTAGCACCAATCATATCGATTCAAAAGCAAAAGGTCGACTATTTATTTCACTTAATTTTATTGCCTCTGCTACAGATCCTCCTTTTGTGCTTTCAACAACCACTAAACAAAATCTTCACGAGGGGGAAAATGTATTTTTCTCTAATTCTAAATTAATATTTACTCTTAAAATATTTCTTTTATTATATATTATTTTTATTATTCTTAATAAATGAATTATTAGGAGACTCGAACCATAAAAAATTTTTTTTTGATGGTTTTAAAATAATTTCGAAGGGGAGGAGGGCTCAGACCCCCTGAACCCTCGCCTAGGACGGCCTTAGATCTAATATAAGATATATATCATATTTCCAAATTATTAAAAAGCCCTACTACAATATAGCTATATCATATATATATATAAATATATTTTATCTATTATTAGTATATATATATACTTATACCTATAACGTATATATATTTAAGCTTATATTAATTGTCTTCCTTCCTTTCTTATTATTTTCAACTGATCCTTTATAATAAGGAAAATAGACATATATATTATACATTAACATGTATATACTATAACGGTATAAATAATATATAGCATGTGTTGGCTGTGTAATATGTGTAATATGGTTCGTTGGTCGCTGTCATCGTCTGAACTACATGGTTGTGTGTGTGTGGAGAGACGGATGATGACTGGAGAGAGAAAATCCTACAAAAGTATGAGATGAGAAGAGAGAGAGTATGAAGGCTACGCAAGAGTAAGAGAGAGTAAAGAAGGAGGAGAGAGAGGAGAGGGAGCGGGACTTGCAAGAAGATGCAGTATGTATTGTTATTGTAAGATGAAGAGGAAACGAATGAATAGAAGTAAACTGGAAAAAGTTTAAAGAAGGGATGAGACTTCGTGCGTTATTTTCGATAATACTGTGAAAAATTTCTCAACTTTATGAATTTGTTTCATATATAATAATCTAAGGCGGAAGATTTTCTCATGAAAAGGAAAAAGAAGATTGGTTGCGTTCGAAATCATTACACAGGATATATAATCAATTTTTGCTTATCTTTTAATAGAATCTTTGCGTTTGTATTATATTTTTTATTGTAATTAAGTTACAAGTCTTTCAGCTTACTTCGCCAACGTTTCGTCAAAATTTGTATTCTGTAACACAAGATACGACTAATACGGATCTTCCTTGCTTATGATCTACCAAATTTTGTAAAACTACTCAAAATCTTACTCGATATACTGTACTGGAAATGTACAAAATGCTGCCATCTTGGGAAATAAACCGTATTTTTGTCTACTTTACGATATCCTCTATCTCTTTGAACAAATTCATTCAATTTTCTAACGATCTCCGGAATTATTTTTTAAGATTCTTCTATCAAATCATATGCTTAAGATTCTTCTCTTCAGATAATCAAATCTAACCCCCATTGCTTCAGATAAGCTGGGTGAAAAAATTTTATTTTCATGCTGCTCACTAAACACTCCATCAAAGTATCATACCAAATACAATCAAAGGATCAACGAGATTCAAGATGGTCATCGTAGCCAATCGCAACAAAGGCTAAACTTAATTAACCGTCTATGTGTGCTCTTTATCATCTAAAATATTATATCTAATGATGATATTAGATTAATCTATGATATCAGCTTGACGGTATAGATATTCTAGAGGGACAACTGAATGCCAGCACGTGGACTCTCCAATAATCATATATCCATTCCCATAATTAGCAATTAAAATCAGACTGTCCATATTATAGGCTTCCTCGAGGAGGCCTTTTACCAACCCACCAACATAGTATTAGAAATATATAAATATGAATAAATATATATAATAATATATAAGTAATAATTAAATAATAATAATAATAATATCAATACATAATAATAAATAAATATTAAAATAGATAAGATAAAATAATTAAATTAAATATATAATATAAATTAAATAAATATAAATAATTATATAATAATAATATAATTAATTTATCTAATAAAGCTTTTCTCACAATATACATTCACTTCAGTTTATTCAGAGAGTAGCAATATTAAATACTCAATTGTTCATAAGGTAATGGGAGACCATGGAAAACAAACCTTGACACCTTATATATATCATCTATTACTTAGTTAAGTAAGTATCCCTAATTGAGCAAAGAACAGGCACATAATTCAGTTATTTTAAGTGTGACCTATCGATAAAATTTCAGTCTCATTTACATCTTATCTACTTATACTATTATATTCACGACAATTATCTTTGGCATACAACTATATATATTATGTTTATTTTATGAAAACACACAACTCAACGTCCTCTGTTTTTAACATTTACTTGGCTTTTAATATTCATGATGTTAATAATCTTGTGGCTATTATCTCTCTTATTCTATAAATAAAGAGTATTTCATGAGAGAGTAAGGTTGGGTAATTTATGAGAATATAAGCACATTCGGATCTTCTATTTCAACACATACCACAAGTATTTGACTTGTCTGCTATGTACGGAGGCGTTATGTTTCGCTATACCTTTATGAAAGTAATGGCGTTACCTATATTAGTATGAGATGAATGATAAATATATATTCACACTAAACCTACAGTATAACTCTCTCTATCCAATATTCTTATTGTAAGCCGTTACGAACTGTTGCTATATCTTCACTAATAATATAGTCTACTTACAATCGGGCTATACCTGTCACTCTTCTTAGAACTCTCTAGTGAAAGCACCTCTACTCCTCTCTCCTTTGAGGAGAACTAGTTCGAGTCGTCTACTCATCTTCCACAAAGTCTCTTCTTTTCTTTTCTCACTTTAACTCTGTGACCTAAAACTTAACGTGAGCTAATTGACTCAACTCTTTTCATTAATACTATACTGAGTATAACTTTACTTGAGAGGACCATACTAATTCTTATTTAAACTATCTATTTTCTCATCTTAATTTGACTTGCGCACTTCCAAACGCGGTTAATTGAGGCATTGTCTGGCAATTGATTTTGGCCATTTGATATTGTGTTATCTCTTTAAATAACTTCACTTATGGATATTATATAGGTAGACTATCGTACCACTACGGTGTTACATCAACCTAGGTGTAAGGTTAAACCAAAAAATGACTCCTACGATCTATCACATATTATTATTTTCTTTAGACAATATATAATAATAATTTTTGGATCTGATTGTACTGTTTGGACAATTTTTGTTCGTGTTCAGCAGTTCTTATCATTCAATTTCAGTTATTAGTCATCATTTTACATCTCCATTAAAGCTTTGACAAATTTTTAAGCTTTTTTAAATAACCCCAAAAATTATTTTTATATTTATATATATATTATTTATAGTTTTTATAGGTACCACAAAATAAATAATTAGATACTACCCCAAAATCTTAAGTATTCTCTGTAACTTCTTCGTTACAAAAAAATGCCTACTATATTAAGTTATAATATCATGACGTTTATATTATCTATTTTATAATATATATATAACATATAATTAATATAAATTATATATAAATATATATATAACATATATATATATCTATATATATATATTATATATATATATATATAATAATTATATATATATTAATAATAAAATATATATTATATAATATAAATATATTATATATATATATATATATTTATATAGTATATACTTAATATAATATTATTATTATTAAGTTTATATATATTAAATATATATTAATATATTATATTAATATATATATATTATTATATTTTATATATATTAATATATATATTAATATTATTATAATTATATATAATTATATATATATATATATATATATATATATGATTATATATATTATATATAAATATTATAATTATAATATATATATATATATATATATATATTATATATTATATATATTAATATATATATATAAAATATATAATATATATATATATATATTTAATAATATTAATAATTAATATATATTATATTAATATATATATATTAATATATATATTATATAATCTGTATTTTTTGTATGAAGTTAAAAATTATATAAATCTTATATTATATATATATATATATATATATATATAAATACTATATATTATATATAATGATGATATTATATATAATATAATATATTAATTAATTATTATATATAATATTAATTAATAAATTATATATTAGGTATAATATATATATTTGATATAATATATATATTAATTTATATAAATATTATATTATTAATATATTATAATATATATATATATTAATATATAATCATTTATATATTATATTATTATAATATATATATATATTATTAATAATCATATATATATATATCATTATTAATTTATTAATATTAATATATATATTATAATATTATAATTAATAATATATATTATTATTATATATACTATATAGTAATATATATATTATTTTATATATAATATTTATATATATATATATATATATATATATATCTATTCTATATATATTATATATATATATATATTATAATAAATATATATATATATATAGTATATATATATAT
>JABUQX010005772.1:0-2500 GCA_015478945.1 Trachelipus rathkii
TATATATATATATATATATATATATATATATATATATATATATATATATATATATATATATATATATATATATATATATATATATATATATATATATATATTATATATATATAAAAAGATATATATATATATATATATATATATATATATATATATATTATATATATATATATATATATATTATTATATATATATATATATATATATATATATATATATATATATATATATATATAAATATATATATATATATATATATATATATATCGATATATATATATATACAGTATATATAAGGACTGACGGCTAGAAGTGACTTCACAGCCTCGTCAATCTTTCTAGCACTTCTAGCACGGTATTCTTTTGAGCTAGATGGCCCGAGTCTAGGTTCGATCCCTATGTTATAAGGAATAGGGTATCGATTACCGTGGTTTATAATGTAATAGGAGCACTCCTAACAAGGTTTAGTACCCCACCTCCCTTTTCTAGCACTTCTAGCATGATATATCGTATGTAACGGAATATACCCGATATAGGTATCGATTCCTATATAATCGATATCTAGGAATTGATTATCGTGGTTTATAATGTAATAGGAGCACTCCTACCAGGGTTTAATACCCCTACCCCCTTTTTCTAGCAGCCTTAATCTATTTCTTATTCCTCGAGCTATAGACCCGAGCTCGGTGTGGAATTATGGGTAATGGAGGGTGCAGAGTCGATTGCCGCTGTTGCCGAGCGGCTCGTTTCAACTGTTGCGGTTTTAGAACGCATCAAAGCGCGTTTCGCGGGGGCGGAGAACCACTTCTCCGAAACATATCATGACGGGTCTCAAACAGAGGTCAAACGCCCCAAAAATGTGATTCCGTGGGTTACTTTCACGAACCCCCAAGTCCCCGTGGCCCCAGCGGGGGGTCGACTTTTTGACTTCAAACGACCCAATATGGTACCAAAAAGCCATACCCTAGCAACGGATGTGTTAGAAACATTGTATTCCCTTCAAAGTTGGCATACCTCTTTTATATGGGCTAACATAGTCATAGACGCTGTATCGTGGAGCTAGGCCCATGTGGGAAGGGGGGTGCAGCCCCCCAAAATCTTAAAATGGACTTAGAAGGATGAAATTTGGTGAGCGGTTAGAAGAGAATTAATGAAATAGAATGGCGATGTTAAGTTAAGTGTCGAAGCATATGGGCCGAAGCCGGAGCCGATTGCGGAGCCAGATTGAAAAACATACCCTAGCAACGGGTGTGTTAGAGACATCATATTCCCTTCAAATTTAGCATGCCTTCTTTATAAGGGTAACATAGTCATAGACGCTGTATCGTGGCGCTACGCCATGTAAAAAGGGAGGTGCAGCCCCCAAAACCTTTAAAATGGACTTAGAAGGGTTTCAGGATCCTCATATGAGTTTGAGGGTCCCCTTGAAGGGGGATCCTCCTGAAAAAAGAAGAAAAGCACAGAAGACGAAGAGAGATGAAGGCAGGAAAAAGAAGAAGCCCCATATGACGGATCAAATGAGGGATTGTAGGTGTTGGTACCGACCCCGGTGCGTTAGGTGTCGACATAACTTCGATGCTGACGAAGTTACGTGTTGTAGTGGTATAGATGGTTTAATATCTGACGAGGTACTTCTTAGAGAGTAGGTAAAGGGATGAAACTTGGTATACATCTTTTTTATGAGGTGTCCTTATCGAAGACGAGGGTGCATGTCGCTACGCCCATCGTCTGATGGGACTAAGCCCCAATACCTTGGAAAGGGTCAGACATTGATATAATTTGGAGAGTGTATGGAAGATGTATGTGGAAATAGACTACTGAGTTTATATTAACCATATGCTCAAGCGAATAAGGATGGCTCGATGTCGCACAACATTAGTAAACATGTACTTAACATCATGAAATTAGTGTCCTTATATATATTTTTTAATATTACATTTTATTTCAAACTAATGCATTTTATATATAGAAAACCTGTTTCATTATTAAAGTTTTTTGAAAAATATTTTATTTTAATGAAAAACATTTTGTTTTTGAAAAAAATTTATATTTTTTTAAAAAACATTTTGTTTTTAAGGAAAAAGCTGTCAAATATTTAATAGAAGCATGTTTTTTTGTGGACCCTAAAGCAGTAAAGCAGTAAAGTAGTAAAGCAGTAGCACAAACAGCCCCATATGGGCCCCACCCCACCCTCACTCCACCCCATGTTTTACTGCTTTACTATACTGCATTACTGTTTCAAGTCATAGGAAAACACATATTTTCATGAAAATAATTTCGTAATAATAATAATAATAATAATAATAATAATAATAATAATAATAATAATAATAATAATAATAATAATAATAATAATAATAATAATAATAATATTAAAATAATAATAAAGTGTTTAAAATTTATAAATGTTTTTAAATAAATAAAATAATAAAAATAATATAATAATAATAATAATAATAATAATAATAATAATAATAATAATAATAATAATAATAATAAT